>JAHWFO010104722.1:446804-478506 GCA_023313115.1 Rhysida immarginata
AATTTTTGTTGTGGTTAAAGAGTTGTTATTTACTTTGTCTTTATTTATCATATCCACATTTTCTTCCCATTTGTATATTTATTTCTGGTTTCCCCAGGAGTTTATACTTTTATCAGAATCATAGTTATCAACTGAAATTCATCACCTTCAATCACAAGCTGTAAATGAGACTGATGAAATTTCAGACTGCAGTATACCAAATACAGGCAGAAAAAGAAAGACAAGCAAGGATAAATTTTATGAAGTTGCAATGTCGGTATGTTAATTACTTAATCTCAGATATTTAATTAGTATCATCTGGCTAATTATTTATCCAGACAGAAGGACTGAGACGATATAATAAAGCTTAACAAACTAGTTTATTTCAACTAGGAAAATTGTAAAAATAATAAAAATAAAGATTATAATTCAAATGAATGATTGAATAAATGTTTAACAATTATTGACTCTTGTCCTCTTTTTTTTTTTTTTTTTGTTTTTACACAGATAATTTTTAAATTAATATATATTTCTAAACAAGTCACATAAGCATAATTAAGATTGGACGCAGTGGAAATTATTTGAATTAGTTTACAATTTCGTTGAAGACCATACGAGTTATACATTCTGAAGCTCGTAAGTATCTAGACGACAAAATCCAGCGACGATTTATGAAGAGGACGATAAAATACTCCTTCCACTTCGTTGGAGATCAGGATACTTCTTCAGGATGCAATGATACTAATACAAAAGTGAAAGAAAAAGTTTAATACGTGAAACAGTCTACACATTCCACATTTGAGCTTGAAACATTAGTTAATACGCAATTCAATTAAAGCTTAAGAAAATCCACTCGAATATAACAACACATCCACAAGATATACATATCACCATATAATTATTTAAATTAAAGTCAATGTCTTTCTGAAAACAAATATATTTCTATATAAGATACTCAATAAGCAATTCGTATCTTAATACTTCAACGAACTTCCAAATTAATCCTACTTTATTAGCGCTAGAGTTAAATTTTCTCTAATCAATATCGTAATGCTTAATGCTTAATGAACTGTAAGGGGTGGTTTAACACGAAACCGAAGTGGTTATACGAGAAACCGAAGTGGTTATACGAGAAACCGAAGTGGTTATACTAGAAACCAGAGCACTGCGACTCTATGAGTCTATTGTACTATCCCCAATTAACGACTGCCACAGGCGGTCACCCAACCTGTAATTAACCGCGCTCAAGGTTGCTTAACTCCACCAATACGTTAAGAAAGGCGAGACAACCGAGCTACACCTGCCCCCATCAATATCGTAATTAAACGTCTTGACGGAATTTAAAGTCCGACTTAGTTTCATTGGGGTCTCCTTATTGTAGAATTATTCGTTTTAATATTTCTATAACCTACGCATTCTCTTAGAATAAAATTGTCTTGCCACTGAATACTCATATGGTTTAGCAAGTCCACTGGATACACTTTTCTCCAGAACGATAATAAATAGACTTACTTGTTTCATGCGTAGCTTCTTCAAACCAAAATTTCATTTCAATATGCGTTAAAGCCAGGTAAGCGGAAGCCAGTATGCGGTGATAGGGACCCGGCAGGTCGTTGGTAACACATTCTTTCGTAAAAGGATTTTCCTTTCCAAATCCCTTCCTGTTGTCGTACGAATTTGTATTCTGCCTTTCTTACCACAAACTGGTCCTTTTGAATTCCTTGGGTCTCCTTACCTCTCCCGCTTCCAAGCTTGGGACAGCTGTAAGATTCTCCCTCCTGGAGAATCACTTTTCCGACTCCAAAATTCCTATGTTCTGCCTCTCCTTCCTTTTTTTCTACTTTCCACGTCCCCTCCGTTTTTACGTCATATTTCTCGTCTTCTTCTCTTAGCTTTCTCGTGTCTTTCGCTTTCCTCCTTATGTCATTATTTTTGTACTTTCCTACCTCATTACTTGTCACTCTTTTTACTTCGATAAAATATTTTTGACGAATATTTTTTTTGAGAACGACGTAACACTTAACTATTATCAGAGCTTGGCCACATTTAAATTATATCATATTTCATATTTAATATTCTTAAAAAGTAGTAAAATAATATTTTTCTTATTAATGTCTTTTCCTACATAGGAAAAACCTAATATTGAATGGCAGAATTGATTTTGTTGTTTAAATCATATTAAATGTATATTAAATGTATATTTTCATACTGTTAAGTTACAATGTGTCCCTGTATTGTGTGAAATTAACCGTTATGAAGTTATAAAAGAATTATCATGTTAATTTTCTTATTTTTTGCAGGTACTCCAAACAAATGAAGATGACTCGTTCCATATTTTTGGACAGTTTATTGCATCAAAGTTAAAACGATTTCCTAAGTGCGTAGCCATAAATGTAGAATCAAAAATGTATGAATTATTAAACTCATCACAACAAGAATTACTATATGAAAAATAAGTCCAAAATAACTGAATATTTTTGTAATTTATTAATTAAAATAACTTTTTCTCTTACTAGAGTATTTACACTTCATTCATTCAGAATAAAATTAAGAACATACCGTAAAACGGGGTAACTTTGGGACATTGCATAATTTTTCGCTTTAGAATTTCCCTAATATGCTTCCGGTTTGAATTTGCCACCCGATCAACGCCACATTAATCACCGACCTGTACAGCAATCTTACGGCAGCAGTTGGTAGGTTCAGCTCCACTGTAATCTGTCTCAGGTCATCCTCTTTCTACAACCCCACATTTTCAAGTTTCTTCGTTCCTCTGAAAAATTCCATACTCCAGGAAAAAGGTGTGCATATTTTAATACCAACACAAGTATGCAGATTGAATACTACATGCTTTGATATCAGTTTTCTTTTGTAATGACATTTTTGACCCGTGTATATTATTCTATAACTTCAAGATAGTAAAAAGTCAGCTCTGAGCGGGGTAACTGTGGGACTGTCAAAAATATGCCCTAAGGTTGATTTCAGTTATTTTATGTTGTTTGACATTGAACGGTACTCAAGCGCAACATCAAAAACAACGATAGAAGAGGCAGAGAGAGTAGCAACAGCGATAGGATCATTGTTGCGTTGTTACAACAGCATAACCTTACAAATGGAACTCAGCGATGTGGACGCTAAGCTCACTACATCAATTTGAAAGTGGCCTCCAGAATCTCGCTGTGGAACAGTACGTTTTAGTAAATTACAAAGGAAACCTCTATCTGGGAAAGATTACTGAGATGAAAAACAATGACGAAATATTCATTAAAACCATGGTGAGTTCCGGTTCTCAGTGGAAATGGACAGTGAACGCGACGAAATTTACTACTCAAAAGAAGAAACAGCGCAGCTTATCAAGCCAACAAACCACTTCGCCGTTAGGACATGAAAAGACTGAAGAAGCTCGATGTTTATAAAGACTTTTAGAATACCTTTTCTTTTAACAGTTTTTAGAGTGCCAAATGCTCGATCAACGATTCATAAATAGACAACTTGTGTTTAAAATTGGGAAAGATCAATTTTCCCATGTCTTTTAAAGTCAAAAATGGTACTGTCCCAAAATTTCTCCATAAGATGGGGTAAGATTGGGAAAGCTATACAAAGTATTTATAAGAAAGTCGCTGTTGGAGAGTAAAATCACGCCCATATTTGGAAAGAGGAAAGTCACATTCATATAGAACGGGAGTTTCAGCGAAAACGGATAAAAATTATTAATAGGAGACAAGAAAATCTGAAAAAATGTCCCAAAGTTACTCCATTTTACGATATATATGCAACATAAAAGTTGTCACTGCAGATGCTTTACATTTGTTCGGCATTTATACTTAATTTTCTCTGGCAGGTAGATGGGATTGATGATAGAGATTGCAAAGAATTGAAATGATATATTAAAAAGAAAAAGTTAGCAGTTATTAATGACATAATTCCACTGCCATTCAACATGCCCTTCTTTCATGAAGTAATTTGTCAATTCTTCACATACTACGTTGGCATTTGTAGGTTTACATTAATGTTTCTGGTGGTACGAAGTGCCACAAAACAGTTGGAATTATTGCTTTCTTCATGGTTTTGTGATACAGCAATATATTGCTTAACATTCCTTGCACGTAGAATATTTAGGAGGACCCAGGAAGTTAATATCACTTTTGTGACTTTTTCTGGAGAAAGCAAGATAAAATTTGAGAAAACTCTCCAAACGCGAGAAAGAACTCCAAACACATTTTCAACAAATCTTCTTTCACGCGTTTATATAAGTAATCATACAATTTTTCCACTTAAATCTAAAACAAATTATATATTTTTAACATATAGTTAAAGATGGAGTTTTCAGTTGTTTATTGAGATAAGGCCTCTTTATCTTACTGCTCATCCGTATTCCTTCATCACATAGAAAAACATATAGGTATGATTTCCTTCTAATTAGAAGGGACTTGTTATAACAAAAATTTAAACAACCTTGTCTCAATTGCTTTCTTTAACTGTGATTCATTCCAAATCGAAGAGTCGCTTTAGCTTCCATTTGATCCTGCATCCATGTAAATGAAGCTCAAATCTGCCCTAACAGCCACAATCCTGTAAAATCCAGAAAAGTAACATTTAGAAAATTGCAATAAAACCAGGAATGAAGTAATTCTAGTTATTAAGTATTGTGAAAATACATGCCTTAGTAATTGTAAAAAGCTGATCCTGAATCTTTTCGGTATAAAATTTCCACATGATTGCCATTTACTGCACCAAGGTATTGAGTAAACTGCCACATTTCATCAAAGACATGAGCTATTGTTAGCCATTCACTTTGTGTAGTAGGTAGCTAAGAAATGTAAGGTCGCATTTCAGAAATTTTTATAAGAGTGGATAATTAGGTCGGATGGGTTGAGTTCCCCTTTTGGACCCAGAGATGGCCATATAAGGTCAAGTTTGCCGTGTGTGGGGGTGTCCTCTGACAAGCCCCCTCCACAATGATGGATGTCTGTTAAGACACCAGGGGGTCAACACCATTCGAAGCCACTGGATCAGGATCCGTTTTTAGCTCTATTAAAGGTAACACGGGATGGTGCAGTCGGTAAATTTCTATAAGAGTCATAATTTAGAGCAGCCACGTGCTCTCCTTTTGTGGCACCAAGGTAAGTGAGGTGAAAACTAGTAGCCCCACCCTTACAAGTGTAAGGCTAAGCGAATGCCCACTTCGACAGGATATTTGAATCCATACATAGTTTCGTGCCATACGATAGGGCATATGAGTCCTCACAAGATTTGGCAACAGCCGACTCGATTGATTACAGGATTTGCCTAAAAGATGTTAGGATCATGAGTAACTGTATGGGACAAAATAGAAAATACAAAAGCAGAAATTTAACAGCTTGCATATGTTTATTTCATTTTAAGCCCAATAATAGCTTACAAAAATAAATAAATAAATAAATAAATAAATAAATAAATAAATAAACAATTCATAGGTTCTACAATATAAAAAAGAATAAAAGAAATGGTCTTGTATACATGTTTGCACAAGGGAAAGCAGCCTAAGATAAATGATGTACAGGATGCGTAAGTTATTTGAGGACACACCTTCGTTTGGCTACTGCTGCACTTGTATCTCCTTTCCATTTCCAGAAAGCAAAATGGCGGACCATCCAGTAACACAAATCATGAAGAGACATGCAGTAATCGCGGCAATAAAGGCAGAGCACAGCAATTTAGAGATATCACGATATCTAAAGGCCGCAAGATCGTTCGTCCACAAAGTGTGGAAGGAGTTGAAGACCGAAGATGGCAATGTTGCATCAGCAGCAAAGCGTAAAAAGTATGCCTCACGCTCTGACATCATCAGAACATCTGAATTTATTCAGCAAGTGCAGCAGATCATCGATGGCAATCCCAGAACACCCATGAGGTCACATGCCAAAGATCATCATGTGTCGGAAGGAACAATCAGAAATGTTGACCATAAAAACATCAGATATCACTCATATGGTATGTGAAGAGGTCAGTTTATGTTAGTCAAAACACAGGAAAACCGGCTATTCAGATCGAAAAGGCTCTTATACAAGCTGAAAAATCCGTGTGAAGCGGATTTGCTATGGATTTTCTCCTATGAAAAATACTTTGACCAGGATCAGACAGTGAATAGAAGAAATGACAGATGGTTATGTGCAGACCCTTCGGAAGTGCCACGATTCATGCACACAAAATTTCCTGCAACTGTCATAGTTTGAGGGGTTGTCAGCAGTGAAGGACATGTGATGCCTCCACACTTCCTTCTCTAAGGCCTTAAAGTTAACTTTGCGGTCTACGATGAGATCCTTGAAACAACTGGTAAGCTTTGGATAGACACGATACGCAATGGAAGGCCTTACGTGTTTCAGCAGGACTCTGCCCCAGCACACAAGCCTCGCATGACGCAGGAATGGATGGCCGACAACTTCCATGATCACGTAACCCATAACCTTTGGTCTCATAACTCCCTTGACATGAATCTGTTGGGCTACTAGTATGGAGTATTGTGGAGAGAGAGGTCAATGAACACCCTCATAACACCAAAAATGAATTGAAAGTAATGCCATTGTTCGAGTAATGATCAATATGAACCATGACCATTTGATTCGCGCATGCCGACAGTTTTGATCTCGCATTGAAGCTGTTATAGAAGCTGAAAGTGGATTCATTGAATAGCCACATAACAAGAAGGTTTCTTGTGTATGCTCATATGTTTCGATAATAAAGTTATTATCCCGATTTATATCTCTGTTTCCTTTCTTGACGTGAATCTGTCCTCAAATACCTTATGCACCCTGTACAATTTTAAAGAATCTATATAAAAGGAGTAAGCTAGGAGTTGTTGCTTAGGAAATCCTAACTCATCTATGACCAGGGAAGAAAGAAGAGAGGGACTAAATTAAGTGTGGGTTATAAGGAATAAAGGATGGCTCTACAATCATTTGCTTTAGCTGGGGAGAGAGGCGCTTATGATGGTTCCACGGATCCAGCGTTGTTTTTTCAACGAATAGAGGAGGTGGGTACAGCGAGTGATTGGACTCCTGAGGCGAAATTAAATATCACCAGAATAAAAATGACAGGGAGTGCATAGTTTTTCTGTCGCGAGGATCAGGCCATGCTTGGAATAAACGAGTATGAGACTTTTAAAAGAAAAATAATAGAGAGGTTTGGGAGAGAGCTGAATGGATAAAAGCGAAAGGCTATTCATGGAATGCTTTCAGGTAAGCGCAAGACAGTGCGTGATTTTGCGACGCATATTCAGGCTCTCAGATGCAGGATCATGATCCAGGTAGATGACGCCGGTCACGATGCAGACACAAAACACGCATTTGCCAAATAGAGAGCAGAAGAAAGGATGAAGGACAGGTTCATTGAGGGTCTATTGCCAACATATCAGCGAGTCATATTATTTTGCAAGCCTGAAAATTTAGAGCAAGCCATTAGCTGTGCAGAGGAAGAAGAGGAAATAGAGGTGCAAATCGCTGCAAAAAGTTATGATTTGAGCGCAGTAAGCAGTGGGGAGGAAGAAGCCAAAACGGAACCACATTTAACTACCCTTATTATTAGCCATTAGCAGAAATTGTCAGTTTGTGACTGGGAGAACTTAATCAAAACGCGAATAAACAGAGAGCTAGAAATATGGAAATGCGTATAGATGTTCATAGGACAGCATATTTCCATTCAATTTCCGAAAAATTACTAAAATCTCCTCGACAAAAAAAACAGTTTGTTTCGCATTTTGGCAACCCATTTCTGGACGTTTTTCTAATATAAAATTCTTGTACTCAAAACAGAAAATTTAACACGTGTCAGCCACCAAGGAACGCAGTTACACAGGGAAATATGACAGGAACGGAGGGTAGATCCACTGATAATGGAATAAGGAATAATATAGTAATCAGGGGACAGACTTTGGTAATTAATAAAGGCAAAATTTTGGGGAATTTATATGAGGCTGAGGAGGAAGCAGGAGCTTTCGACAACACACTTGAGGTTGGGGAGAAAAAGAAATTGGATAGGAGGGAATTTATGAAATTTTTTAATCTGGAGCATTTGGAAACTGAGAAGAGGAGTTCCTTAGAACAACTCTTATGTCAGTATGAAGACGTTTTTGCATTTGATCTAAAGAAATGTAAAATCAATTTATCACGAAATTGACACGGGGACCCCCCCCCCCTTGCTCAGGCCCCATACTGAATTCCATACTCACAGAGTGCTATTATGAGCAAGCTGACTGACGTATTAAAAAACAACGTGATAGAGAAAACGTGTAGTCTCTGGCGCACCGGCCTTAATAGTCAAAAAGAAGAATGGTACATACCGCTTTGTCGTCCACTATAGAAAATTAAGCCGAGTGACAAAGGTAGACCCTCATCCTTTATCGAATATTGTGGAAAGTCTTTCAATGAGACAACCTACTTCCAGCTTGAAATGAAACACAAAGAGAAAGCCACTTTATTATGCCCGAGGTGAAATTTTAATTTAAATGCCTGCCTATGGGGCTCAACAATTCTCCATCACTGTAACAAAGAACGACCAATTTTATCATTCGTGGGCCTAAAAATACGATATTTGTGTACCTGGATGACTTTTTGGTCTTTACTGAGTCTTTTGATCAGCACATAGTTTACAAGTATTATTTGAGATATTTAGGGCTGTGAATCTGAATCAAAAACCTCTCAAGTGCCAGTTCCTCAAAGAAGTAGTTGATTTTTTGGAACATGCAATATCAGAAAAGGGAATGGCACCTGATCAAAGTAAGATTGCTGCAGTCAAAGATTTTCCTAGACCTCGTACAGTTAGAGACGTGCAGTCATTTTTGGGTCTCGCCAACTATTACAGGCGTCTTGTGGATAAGTTTAGTTCCATTGCAAAACCTATGATCAATTTAACTAAAAACGATGTCAATTTCGAATGGACAGATGAGGTGGAGAGCTCGTTTCATTCCTTAAAGCAAGCTCTTACTACCGCGCCAGTGCTTAAGAGTCCCAATTTTGACAAGCAGTTCATTTTATCAACTGATGCTATCTCTTTTGCGTTGGGGGCAGTGCTATCGCTAAAATTTAATGGCAGGGAACACCCGTTCCCATACCTTAGTATACTGCCCAAGAATGCAGAGCTAAATTATTCCACCACAAAGAAGGAATGTTTGACAGTTACCTATGTGGTAAAGCAATTCAGAGTGTATCTAAACGGAAGAGAATTCCAGGTTTACACAGATCACAAATCGTTATCTTGTCACAGCATCGTTAGACAGCAGGCGCACTCGCCCTGATTTGTTCCGATAAGTTTTGACTGCGCATGTCCGTATCTGCCACATTCTGTGACTGTACCCAGCAGTCTCCTCTCTTAGCTGTTGAGGTGGGATAGGCATGACAGAAGCTTTTATCAGTCTCATACATGTTTTTTTTATTGCTATCTTTTTCATTGCTTGTGTTTTAATCTTTAATTTGAAAAGATGTCAGCTGTAAAAAAGAAAGTAATGGTAATTATTGTGCAGCTATCAACTGCCACAATTCGCAAAAAAAGAACCCGGACAAGAGCTTTTCCAGTTTTCCTCCAGATGCAGTCAGGTACGTTATAAACATGTTATTAGCAAAAACAAAAAAATTTTAATGGTCAATATGTAATCAGAAATGAAAAATAACATGTGACACAAGTCAGTTTAAAATATCCTTATACATTTCAAAAGCTGATAGTTTATGTCCTGACAAAGAAAAAAGCTTGACTTCAACTGCAGATCTGACATATGTTTTAATTTTTCTAGATTCGATTACATTGTTAGACCAGTGTAATCTTTTTTTGTTTCCATTAAATAACTATAATAATCTATAATAATCATTTTTTAAGTTTTAAGGAATTTCTGAAATAAAATTATATCAGATGCAAGAATTGGGTAATCAATACCAGACGTGATCCAAAATATTTAAATAAAAATTGCAGATTATGCTCAGATCATTTTAAGGAGCAAAGCTTTTTAAACTTTCTCAAGAATCGTCTTAAGCCCAGTGGTTTTCTTACAATTTTTGATGTACCTAATCCTCGAAAAAAACTCACTGCCAAAAGGAAAAAATGTAAGCACATCATTATTGTTATAAAATTTTTTCAATATTATAAACACAAATTCTAATAAGAGAACTGTGAAGTGCATCTGATTTTTTTCACATACTGCATCTACAAAATTCTTATGTAATATATAAATTTAGTCTGTAATTATTTTGTTGTTTTTGTGTTTTGTATGTATGATATGTTTTTATCTTAGGGTTAAAATATTAGCAACTTTGGAGTATTCTAATTTGCTTGTCACCAATAACTCAACTGGAATTTCATATAGCCTATTTTATTTCATATGGATCTTTTCTTTGTACTTATGACTGCTCATATTTTTAATGAAACACATCTTGATTTTTCAGTTATTTGGAAAAATGAAACCCTCCTCATGTAAGTTTAGAAGATCTAATTACCGAGGAACCAGTTTACCAGGAGGTAAATGAAGTGAATGAAATAGCTTCCACCTCAAGCATCAGAAATTCTAATGAAACAACAGCGACAGGAGAGGAAGAGAAAAAGAAGAAATAGTGCAAACTGACCGATCTCTGTGAGCATCCCCCCCAAGAAAAAAAGGAATGAGGAAAACACTTCATAGGTTATCAGATAAAGTAAATTATCTACAGAAGAAATTACAGAAAGCTGAAACCAGTTTAATGAATAATCACATAAGCAAACAAGAAATTAAAGAAGCCTTAAAAACTTATCTACCACCTTCTGTCCATCCATTTTTTTATACTGCAGATGGATCTGTTGTCCGCAAAGTGTAACGGAAGAAGATATAATCAACATGTACGTAAATTACTCTTAGGCTTTAAGAGTCCTAAAGCATATAGGTTTCTGTCTACCCGTTTTGTTTTACCCCATGTTTCTAGTCTTAGAAAATAGTTGAAATCATTAATAAATACAGGTCCTGAAATCATATTACAAGCACTTGAAACTTTGAAGATAAGAATTAAAAATATGAATGATAAAGAAAGATGTGTCTTCACAATGGATGAAATATCTTTGAAGCCATGTTTAATTTATGATTGGAAGTCTGATCAAATCATAAGTTTTGAAGACTATGGACAAGGACAACGGTCCTAAATGATTGCCAATTCAGCTTAGGTTTTTATGGTACGAAGTATATATAGACAATGGAAACAGCCAGTGAGTTATATTCTTTCATCAAGACCAACAAAGGCAAATAAAATAAAAACTTTAGTATTTGATATTCTTGAAAAATTGCAAGACGTTGGATTAAATGTACTAGCTCTTGTTAGTGATCAAGGAAGCAATTTCCTGCAGACGTTTACACAATTAGGAATAACCTATGAAAAACCGTTTTTTATGCTTCTGAAAGAGAATATTTTGTTATTTTTGACCCACCTCATCTTAAGAAAAGTTTGAGAAATAATTTTTCAAATATGATCTGCAGATTGAAAACGAACTTGCATTTTGGAATAACATTGTATTAATTTATGAAAATGAATAAAAAAAAGATTCAGTTGTGTCCAAAGTTGACTAAGAAGCATGTAAATCTAACCTCATTTTCCAAAATGAGTGTATCATTAGCAGCACAAGCTCTCAGCTCTACTGTTGCTGCAACAATTGAAACCTACATGTCGTATGGCTTGTTGTATAGTATTGGGGCAGCAATTTTCTGCAGGAAATGTAATGAAATTTTTGATTCCCTGGACAGTTCCTCATTGCATTGTCCGGCAAGTAATAACATCTTCATCTAGGCATATCGAAGTAGTGAATAATTTTGCTTCCTGGCTACATCAACGTAAATTTATTAACAGAATAAATGGAAAGGACATGACGTCAAGAGTTAAATGCATTAAAGGCTTAAAAATTTCTATCAAAGCAATAATAATGTTGTGGGAGTACTTTCAAATAGAGCAGAAAGCTAGTTATTTAAAAACAAGGCGTTTAAACCAAGATTGCCTAGAAAATTTCTTTGGACAAATCAGAAATAAAGGTGGATGTAATAGAAATCCCACAGCAATACAATTTTGCAGTCATTTTGCCATTTTTGTCTGAATTTCATACCTAAAAACGATATAAGCAAGACCAATTGCCTTCCTGATATTGATGAAATTCTTGCACAGGTAATTGATAAATGCAAAGGTCTGTCATGCCAGGCAAAATCATCTCAAGAGGCCTTTCTTCCATGTGTCAAAATAACCCAAACTATTTCCACCGCTGAGGAAAACTGCTTTTAATATATATGTAGTTATATGTTATGCAGATGTCTAGAAAAGCACTGCTGTTATTCTTGTAGTGTTCTAAGAAAGCAAATCCGCTGCAAGAACAGCAGCACATTTACACCTACTTTAAACAATTTGATGGATGCAATTTGGTATATCCCACTCAAGACCTTGTTTCTTTGGTAAGGCAGCTAGAACAGTGTTTCATGGAGCACTTCCTGCAAAATACATACAAAAAGTACATATGATATTATTTATATTCACAATGAGTTAAGTGCCATTTCCCTTACCATGTTTCACCAAAGAATTTCTTAAAAAATTGTTTGTTTCAGTAAGAATTTACTTTATATTGAAATTTTTTAACAAAAACAAATTATTAATTTAAATTTAAAATGAGTTTAGTCTTCTTATAATGGGGAAAATCGTGAAATTATAAAAACAAAAAATAAAAGTAAAGTCACCAATCTTGAAGAAACTTGGGAGATAAAAGAAAACTCAAAGGATGTAGTCTATTGAAGATGTTGTTGATGGTAGAAATAAAAGGATGTAGTCTCCTATTGAGGATGTAGATGAAGTTCTTGTGCAGATAATGTTGATAGGGGAAAACGATAATCTTGATGAAATTTTGAAAGGTTGATCCAATAAGGTTGATCCAAATATTTGGGATAAATTTCATATAAAAACGTTTTCGAGATTTTTTGACGTAGAACTACGTCTATCAAGGGTGCAGCTGAGGAAAAATTCAGACGCGATTTTTCTTTCAAAAGGTGATGTACATATCTCAGTCTATATCTTTCTATCACTATATCCTACAACTATGGTCATTGTCTCCTTGGAAAGAGGAAGGTTGAGTCTTGAATAATAAGCAAAAATTTCACCAAATGAGCCACGGGGTCAAAAGTTACAGCAATTTAAAGTTAGATGAATTTTATGCTCGCCATCGTAATAACGGAGTGGCGCTGCTGCAGCATATACGTGTGCAGCGTGTATTGGAACTAATTGGAGCTAACCATGGCATACGAGAAAAGGCCTGTGCATTTAATATAAAGAAGGCCTGTGCATTAGGTATAAAAACATGGAAACACAAGCGTTTTCAGATAATATCATGAAATCCTGTCATCTGCCGGCGAAATCAGTACATCATCTATATACAGGGTGATTTACATCGAATGTAAAATACTCAAAGGGGGTATTATAGAGGTTAAGATAAACACAAAACGTCCTATGAACATGGGTTCAAATATGAACGATAACTGAGATATGAACAGAAATAAAAATGCCGCCACCAAGATCAACAAGTTATAATAACTCAGATTCTGTAAAGCCTAGATTAATGAAATTTGGAGAAATAACAGAGTACATAAGACTGTGTATACCTTTAAAATATGATCTAATTCTAACAAGAAGTTTCCAAGTTACTCATTCAACATCATAATACGTACGTGTTCACTTGTGAGTACTAACTAGCACTTGTCTCAATTTTGTCTGTGTAGCTTCATGCGATCCTATTGGCTAATCGAAAAGGAATTGTTTCGATTGTTACGACAGTATTATTGTTAAACTCAGGATGAGCAGAAGAATTTTAATTGTTGCAATATTTTTATTTGTAATATAAACTTTGGATAGCAAAGAAATTTTTTCTTCTTTAAAATGTAATATCCTGTCATTGAAAATATGGTTTTTACATTTGAAAAGTAAAATCATGTATCTGAATATAAAATTATATAATGACTTCTCTGATTTTTGAAATGTCAATTTTCAAATTTTAAAAAAGTATTTTCATTCAGTTATTGCAACCTAATTATTACTTAGAATTTTTATTATTCAACACAGTTTTCAACAGTGGCTTAAAGAATAAAGACAAAGAGCGATTAGATAAATTAGAGATACATACCATACAGTTTACCCCTTTTTGGATAGGTTTGCCCAATATTTTGTGAAGTGACCAAACCTAATAACTTTAATGTTACCATAATAACAGTTTAGTTCTGAACTTTGTCAATAGATGGTACTGCCTTAACTTTAAAATCACAATATAAGAAATAAACTGTTTAAAACGCGCTTTAGGACGTGTCTGCCGAACTTCATTTTAGCGTTATTGTTTGACGCGCCGGACACGTCTGATCTAGGCCCTAAGGGGTTACCTGTCGTATAATTATTGATGGTTATCTTCTGTGTTTTACGGGTTTAGATTTGATTAATTTGCGATGCTATTGTTGTTTGGTTTCGCATTGATATTAATACGTTTTGGCTATTCTCACGGACTTCGATTTGACAATCAAACAGTGAAGTGTACATTTGTTAGGATGGGACGAAAGCAGCGCGAAAATAAGATTGACGATTGTCAGAAACAAAAAACAAACGAAATAAAAAAAATACAAGGAGAAAGAAGATTATCACATCTTCCAGTAGTCTGGGAAAGAGACGTTGCTAATATCTTCAAAATTGATGTCAAGAACGTGCCTCGGTTTACGATACTTCGTATGCCAGTTCATATTCATTGAGTTCTTCAGTATCCCTTTCACAAGCTTATTGTCGTGAGTCTTCATCTTCTGTATCATAATCAAAAGGAGATCCTGTATAAAAGGAGACTTCGATTTGCTTTGCAATTCGGATTTTATTTTTGCTTTGTGAATTTTGCGAAACTTTTGTCATCTGTTTGTTACTTTTCATATCACAGACCCATTCTTCACAAAATTGTAATGTAATTGAATATAGTAACTTTTTTTTTAATTTTGTTCTTTTTTTCGCCAAAAAATACACACTAACGGTAACCAATAATAACATACAGTAGTAGTGCTATGCCTTAAAAACCCGCGGCTTTGGCAGTCACCAGAGCCTCCGTCAATTTTTTTTTTCTCATCATCAGTTGATTAAAATTTTTTGAATGTTGAAAACAGTTGAAATAAGAATTTAACAATTGATATAAAGGTGATGAAGCTAAGTTGATTGTAATTGTTGGTTATGATTGTTGGCTATTGTATATTAGGGTGATTGTTGTTAAAAAGCAGTGTCCATTTATTGTTTATTTCTATTGATGGTTTGGCTAAATTTTTGTTATTTGTAATGATATTTATTGTTTCTTTAATTAATCTTTTTTTATAATTTTCTTCTTTTCCAATGATTTTTGTGTTATTCCAATCTGGTGTGTGGTTTTCCTTGATACAATGATTTACTAAATGGTTGTTTTTGTCTTTGTGGCGAAGTGCTCTTTCATGTTCTTTTAATCTTATTTCTAATTGTCGTTTAGTTTGACCTGTGTAGATATTTTCACAATTTTTACATGGTATTTGATAAATTATATTTCTAGTGTTCCATTTTTCTTTATTATTTTGACATATTTCTTTGAAATTGATATTTGTGTTATTATTTTGATTGATTGTTGTTTTTAGGTTGGTGGTGGTTATTAATGTTTTAGTAATGTTATTTGTTATTTTTGGTATGATTTTTATGTTTGGTATTTGTTCTAATATTTTTTTCTGTTTGTGGAAAATTTTATTATTGTATTGAATATCTTTTTTGTTGTTCTTGTAGAATTGGTATAGTTTTTGTTGTATTGTTTGTAATAAAATTTTCATTTAGTAAATCATTGTATCAAAGAAAACCACACACCAGATTGGAATAACACAAAAATCATTGGAAAAGAAGAAAATTATAAAAAAAGATTAATCAAAGAAACAATAAATATCATTACAAATAACAAAAATTTAGCCAAACCATCAATAGAAATAAACAATAAATGGACACTACTTTTTAACAACAATCACCCTAATATACAATAGCCAATCAATCATAACCAACAATTACAATCAACTTAGCTTCATCACCTTTATATCAATTGTTAAATTCTTATTTCAACTGTTTTAAACATTCAAAAAATTTTAATCAACTAATGATGAGAAAAAAATTCTTGAAAACGTTTTTATATGAAATTTATCCCAAATATTTGGATCAACCCTTCAAAATTTCATCAGTACTTCAAGATTATCGTTTTCCCCTATCAACATTATCTGCACAAGAACTTCATCTACATCCTCAATAGACTGGTTTTATTTCTACCATCAACAGCATCTTCAATAGACTACATCCTTTGAGTTTTCTTTTATCTCCCAAGTTTCTTCAAGATTGGTGACTTTAATTTTATTTTTGGTTTTTATAATTTCACGATTTTCCCCATTATGAGGAGTCTAAACTCATTTTAAATTTAAATTAATCATTTAAACTCCTTAGATCAATAAAAACAAATTATTTTTAGATAAAGAAATAAAACAGCAAAAACTTTTTCATGTGAAAGGGTTTGATGTATGAATTAAGCAATATGAACATACTAATAATTTAATTCAGAAACACTATGTAAATTTGGAATTCCATTGTAAGGAAGAAGACACTATTATTTTTGTGAATATTATAAGTATGCACAATTTAAAATGTATCAATTGTTCAATGTTATGTTTCAATATTCTTGGAAATAAAGAATATCTTAAAAGTAAATCACTTGATTCAATTTTTATTTTATTTGAGTGAGTGTGAGTGTGAGTGTGTGTGTGTGTGTGTGTTGGAGATAATTGATCTTCATACTAAATATTTTAATAATCACAAAAATAATAATTAGCTAGGAAAGGGCCCAAGAGGATAACATGAAAGGAAAATAAACCAAATTGAAACGTTGATGTGGAATTTATTATAATTATTAGTAAGAAATAGCATTTTAATTACTCTCAAGTCAGTAAACAAAAAGATTTAAAATTCAATTGCATCTTAAATTACAGACATTAAAAATTTGATTTGTTCCATATGATTTTTTTATTCTTAATTTTACTTGAATTTTTTAAGCCATCAGATGATGTTCTCTAATATAATGTAAAATTCAATTATATTTTATTTCTTGTTTTCTGACTTAAGATTAATTAAAATGCTATATGTTACTAATATTTATAACAAAGTAAAATATTTTAAAAAATAAAATAAAAATGCTAAACAATAAAATATTTATTTCCTAGGGGATTATAAATCACAGAAAATTTTTTTTATAACAATGTCAAAACATTTTGCCACTCAATAACAACATAGAGCATCATAGTCAGTATATCTAAAATTTGAACTTCGGTCAGTGCGATCAAATATGGCCATCGTCGAGCTTTCCTGCCAAGCACATTCTGACACAACATCAAAGGCTCCACCTTGGAGTGTGCCTACTGTCTAAGATTAAAAAGCTAGGTGCTGTCACAGTATAGTTAAAGATCCAGCATTTGGCATGGTTAGGTGCTCCTTAAGTTGGGTATCCTAGCCAAAGAAGATGGCTATCCTAGCTACAGAAGAAGAATGCCAGGACAGGGAGGCTTCAGTGCTGTCATGAAGACAACACATGATCGAGAGATTGAGATCGACAACAGGTGGATCGTCCCATACTGTCCTTTGTTATCCAAGATCTTTAAAGCACACATAAACGTAGAGGACTGCAACTCAGTCAAATCAATTAGGTACGTGTGCAAGTACGTGAACAAGGGCTCTGATATGGCCATGTTTGGACTCCAAGATATCAACAAAAATGATGAGGTCACGCGGTATGAGATGGGTAGATACATAAGCAGCAACGAAGCAGCCTGGAGGCCTTTCCAGTTTCATCTCCATGAACAAGACCCAATAGTGCTTCACCTTGACGTTCATCTCGAAAATCGCCAGAGAATTTACTATGATCCAAGCAACCCACAGCAGCTGCAGGAACAGCTACTCCAAGGGAAACAAAGCTGACTGCATATTTCAGTCTCTGTCTACAAGACCAACATGCTGCAACAATTCTCTACAGTGAGTTCCACACCACTACACATGGCAGCAGGGGGCCAAGAAATGGCAAAGAAGAGTCAGTGGAAGAGCATTGGGACAAGTGTACACTGTTCATCCCAAAAATCCCGACTGCTACTATCTTCACCTCTTGCTAAACAATGTTAGGGGACCAACCAGCTTTCAAATGCTGAAGACCGTCAATGGTCAAGTCTGTGAGTCTTTTCGCCAACCATGCCAGCTAAGAGGCCTTTTGGAGGATGATGCCCATTGGAACTTAACTTTGTGTGAAGCTTCTGTTTCCAGTTCTCCAACTCAGCTTCGGAATCTTTATGCAATCATGCTCACAACATGTGAAATGTCCAACCCACGACAGCTTTGGGAAAACCACAAGGAAGCAATGAGTGAAGACATCTTGGTCAAGATTCAGAGAGAGAATCCTGGAACGGATATACCTTACTCGAATGCCATTTTCTACAAGGCTCTCATTATTTTGGAGGACAAAGTTTTTCCTTTGGGAGGAAAGAAGCTTGACAAATATGAGCTGCCAGCTTGAGACCAAGTTGTTGTCTTGGATCAGGAAATGTTGAGAGAAACAAATTTCATTGTGGATGACTAAAGTCATTTGTTACTGAAAATGAGCTAAAGCTACTCGATAACCAAAGAGCTGCTTACGGCAGGATAATTGATGCTGTCAGAAGAGAGACAGGTCAACTTTTCTTTCTTGATGCACCAGGAAGCACAGGAAAAACCTTCCTGATCAACATTCTACTCGCAGAGACCAGGCAGCACTGCATAGCTCTTGCTTGGGCATCTTCTGGCATTCCAGCAACACTTCTTACTGGAGGCAGGATTGCACATTCACTTAACCTAACCTAACCTAACCTAACCTAACCTAACCTAACCTTCTCTTGAACTTGGCCAAAACAGATTCTCCAACATGTAATATTTTAAGGAATTCGGCCATAGCCAAAGTTTTGCAACAAACACAGCTCATTGTCTGGGATGAGTGCACCATGTCACATCGTAAGGCACTGGAAACTGTTGACCGTCTCATGAAAGACATCAGAGATAGCAACAGTCTCATGGGAGGAGTGACTATGCTACTTGCAGGAGACTTTCGACAGGCCCTTCCTGTCATCCCAAAAGGCACAAAGGACGATGAGCTGAATGCCTCTTTGAAGACCTCTTTTCTCTGGCAACATGTTCAGAAACTGGAACTGAAGATCAACATGAGAGCCCGTCTGTTTGGAGATTTAGCAGCTGAGCACTTTTCACAGCAGGCTTGCCATTGGGTGCGGAAGATAGCCTTTCTTCCAACAAATCGACATGCATCAACTGTCATGTGGACAGATGGTTGACACAATCGATGAGCTCAAGGCAAAAGTCTTTTCTAACATAAACAATCACTACAAAGTCTCCAATTTGGTTGTGTGAGCGTGCGATTTTGGCTCCAAAAAATGACGAAGTCAACAAATTAAATCTAGATGTGCTAAAAATGTTGCCTGAAACAGCAAGTTCTTTCCGCTCCATAGACACTGTTGTCAATCAGGATGGAATTGTAGAGTTTCCGACTGAATTTCTAAATTCTGTTCAGTCACCTGGAATTCCACGGCACAACCTTATCCTCAAAGAGAGAGCTCCAGTGATGCTGCTGAGAAACTTGGACCCTCCACGATTGTGCAAGGTTAATCATCAAAAGCATGGAGCCTCATGTTATCGAGGCTATGATCATAACAGGGAAATACAAAAATGAAATTGTGTTCATTCCAAGAATCCCACTGATTCCATCAGACACAGATTTGCCATTTCACTTCAAGAGACTGCAATTTCTTCTAAAGCTCAGTTTCGCTATGTCAATTAACAAATCTCAGGGACAATCTCTTAAGGCTGTTGGACTTGATCTAAAGTCTCCTTGCTTTTCTCATGGTCAGCTGTATGTTGATTGCTCACGAGTTGATAGTCCACAAAATCTTCATATCTACTCTAGCCAGAAAGGCTTCATTAAGAACATTGTCTACCAGAAAGCTTTGCATTGACTAATTCCATGTTTATGTGTTTAACTTATGTTTTTTTGTTTTGTTCAACAGAATAAGTTCTTTCAATTAAAACTATTCTTGACAAGTGTTTTCATTTACATTCTTTTACTGCTTACTTTACAGCTTTTTAAAAAAAACAAACCCGAGCAACATCGGGTATTAAGGCTAGTCAGCCATAAGACAATTGCGCATAAGACAAAAAATAATATGTTAACCAAAACCTCTCTTGTTAATGAAAACAAAACCACTGGTATTAAATTATGTATGATGCTTGTTGAACATGTGATAACCCTTTCACCTAAGTCTAACTTCTAAAATTTATTGATAAAAAAATCTGTAGCTTAAAACTTGTATAGAAAAATAACCTAAATGACTGAGACCATGAGAGTGATTAAAATTTCACTGTTGTACCTTATAACAATAATCCCAATGATGTTAGAGAATGCCAGTTTCTACCGTTTACTGAAACTGCTGACATAATTCAATAAACAATTTGGTCTCTGCTTATAATCATAAGTCTGGCTGCTAACTTTGCTTCTTATGAATGTTTTGCCATGGTTGAGTGGAAGGACAGTTCAATTATAATGTATAAGTTGTTTTTTTTTAATTATTTTTTTAAGAATTAAGATTAGTTTGTAAATCTTCTAAGGAAATAATTCCATGCTAGGACTGCTAATGCTGTTCACATGTAGGGATCCTTTATTAGAGGAAAACATGTTCTTACTTTGATATAGCAAATCTAAGTAACATGTTAATCACGAAAAACATGTTAATCACATGGAATACTCATCTAAACGATGTCAAATGTCTACTATGGCTCACAATACGTGCTGAATCAGCTATATTTAATTGAAAACAATGCAACATATTGCATTGACCGTGTGTTCAGTGTTTTGATAATCGAGCTTGAATAATGAGGACCATTTAATATAATACAACACAATGTGACGCGACTGCCTATGCTATTGACATACTTTATTATAATATCAGTCACAACAAGTGAATCTGATGATCAAGAAGGGGTTCCAGCTACAGCTCTTCCATAAACATTAGCATGAGCTATATAACTATGGCTGTCCTCACTTATTTTACTTTAGTACAATGCTGTTCCAAGTATAACACTCCATGTCTACCGCTACTGTGAATGTTGATTCAGGTGGAGTTTGAACCATGTAATAGTTCGCATGTAGGTCATTAGTAGGACTCTATCTCCTCAGGTGTCTCATCACCTATAGAAATAGCTTAATGTTTTACAAGTCTCCCACATATGATTAGTTAGCATAATGATAAAATAAAATTTTATTTGAAACAGTCCCAACAGTGCTAACAGATTGGAAGTTCAATATACCACTTGGAAGGGGGGGGGGGGTGATCTGAATTCCTGATACTCTATAATTGGATCCCTTAAACATCCCAGAGTAGGTAATTTTTTGATTTCCTTAGTTTAAGTAAAGGAGCCTTCAAAATTTAAATTTTCAACCAATTTTAAACATCTTAAGGGTTATAATATCCTAGTCAGTGATTAGTGGGAATGTTAAATAAAGGTAAGTCATTTCTTTAAACGGGATCAATGTAATAAAGGTTTACACTTTTGTTAAGTTATTAATTATGCTCTTGCCAACGCTATAAGATAATTCTGTCCTATTTTGACTAATTGCAATTTTTCTTGCAAGCTCTCGAATCTTAACACATAATTTTTCTTAACAGTATCAAGACAAAGTGAATGGTCACTCAATAATCAGGGGTCTGTGGTTATGCTTCCACAACACATTAAAATACTGACCAATTATTGATATAATGAGCTACTTTACAATGCATGCTGCCTAATTCAAAAGGTTTGGCTGATATTTGCTCAAAACCTAGCATCAATCCAAAGCAAAACTGAAACAAAGCTCTACCCTGCTGCACAATTACCTTACTGCATGGGGCAACAAGCTGACTAAACCTTGCCATATGCTTCTTACTAATTCAAAAGGTTTAAACCAAATTCTAATACTGCTAATGGGTCACTAATTATCAACAGCTTCTCAAGACCTTTAATTAAGCCTGCCAACTGTGAATCCTAATGTTGACTGTGAATTAACTTTTCCACTATTCCTAAAATGACAGTGGCTGTTAAATTTGAATCTACACCATTGTTACTAAGCACTTCCTTGACTCTTCGCTGTACATTGTTCTTCCTTACTGCATTCACTGCTTCTGCAGAATCTGATCCATTTGTTTCGGATCCCGTTTCATCAGAATCACTTTGCCTCATTTCTTCAATTGACCTGTCTCTGGAAGAAGACAGCACCCAAGGCAAATTTGGGGCATCCCCAGTGCTTCTGAAGAGGTAGGGTGGGGGATTCAGAGGTTCAGTAGCCTCCTCTCTTTGTCCACCCCTATCAATGAGTGCAAGCCCAGCTGGTGGATTTGCTGCCTGTCTCTCCAGCAATGGTTCATTGTTCAGAGGTATCCATTCCTCCTTCTCAGGATAAACAAAAGGGGGTTCCCATTCTGGTCTAGTCTCAGAATCTGAGCTTAATTGCCTTTGTGGCTTTGGCACCTTTTCTTGGATTTCACCTTTTTTGGGTCTGAGCATGTATCAATTTACGCTTTCCTGTTTCTGTGTGTTGAATTAAAATGTTTACTGAAGAGAATTACTCCGTTATTTTATATGGCCCTTCATATGTATCATGCAATTTCTTGGTTAAACCCCTTTTTATTTGTGGAATTGCTAATAGTACTAAATCGCCAATTTTAAACTAATAAGGTCTTTGCCTCCAATCATGAAATTTCTTCCTCGCTGTTTCAAAGGCATTTCTCAGTCTTCCCTCTACCTCAGTAGTAAAATTGTTGTCAATATCATAATATCTTTTCCTAGGTGCTATTAAGATGTCAAATGGGAGTACCGGGTCGCGACCAAAGAACAATAGAAAGGGGCGCTCTCCTAATGAGGAATGTGGCATGGAATTATAAGCAAATCTGATATATAATAACACTTCGTCCCAGTTTCATTGTGAATGGTCTACGGAATGCTTTAATGAGGATATTATTATTTTGTCCAGCCGTTCTATGATTCCGTTCCTAGCTGGATAGAATGCAGTGGTGAATAATTATTTAACACCTGATTTATGACAGATTTCCTTCATTAACTTGGCTGTGAAATTAGTTCCTCTGTCACTTAAGAGCTGTATTGGGATAAAGTAACGATTGAAGATGCTTGGAACCAAAGCGCGAGCCATTGTCAGTTTTTTCATCTGGCAGTGGAAGACATTCTCATGAGTATCGCGAATAAGTGGGATTAGAAAACTAATATTTAAGGGGCACTATTGAAGCAGGATCACTGCATGGTTTTTACTTGTTAAAAGACCTCGAATCGAGCGAACATAAGAAAAATCTAAGCGACGTGGATAAATCATTAAAAATATAAAATAAAACAATTTTGAATGTTTCTGCCAAAATTCTAAAGGAGAGCTGGGTATAGTGCAATGGGTTTTGCAGAAAATTCTGGATTACAAAGATCCATGGCACACTTAGACTGCCTGCAAAACTCGGACAGAGTTACTAATTAAAAGCTGCTAGTCTATCAGTGATGCACGCCTCTTCTTTGGTGAAATAGACTGATGTTCCCCTCTTGAGTTTGCATAGTTAAAGGAGGCTGGAAGCGTCTAAGAATCACGTGACAAACTTGTGACGTCACACGCTAAATCTGAGGGGCCATTCAGAGGGTTCAATCTTAGTTCATTTGGGCCTCCTTCCCCTCTGTCCCATCTGCTTGCATCTTAGAGTCCCCAAGACGCCTTGGATCACTGGCTTAATAGCTTGAAGCAATTAGGTTCTCCTCCCACACATTCCAGAGAATAGTTATTTTTCCCTTCTTTATTCAACCCTGTAGGTTCGTTTGTATTCGAAGCAAAACCCCGTGCGACGATTTTAGAAGTTATCATGTAGGACTGCTTTCAGCCAGTAGCTTGGTAGTTGAGGCATGTTGTAGTTGATGCAATGGACAAAGTTATTCATTACAGTTTTCAGAGTGTTTCTTCAAATATATCTCGTTTGGAAACGAATAAGAAAGGCCAGAAGCTTGATGAAAATAAACATGTTTTCAATGTAATAGAAAAAATTAATGCGAATAGTGGAAAAGATATTATTTCTGGGTATGTAATTCCACAGACCAACATTAGCAAGCCTGCATACCATGTAAATATAGAGGTTAGTTTCGAATAACATAGAAGTAAATAAAACCCATGAATTTATTTTGATGTACATATAACTTATATAGCTATATAAATTTACGTGATTTATTTTAATATATGAACGAATCAGCAGCAGAAACAGAAATACATTATAAACAGTTATTTTTTAGCTCAACTATATTACTCGTCAAATAAACAAGGCTCAATGTACTTGCAAAGCAGGAGTGAATGGACTGTGCGAACATGTAGCTGCAGTAATATTTCATGTGAACAAGCAAGAAGAGACACAAACAAACAAGGAACAAGCGTGGGTAAAGCCCACAGCATCACAAGCAAACAAATATAAAAAGGTATAACTGTTGAAGAGCTGATCAAACCAAAATTAAAACGAATGTCTCCTGTTAACACGAAAATAATGCCAACTGTGCCTATCCAATTACTTCAGATACCGTGTTCTTTTGCTGACAACATATCTGTTAAACACAGACGAACTGAGAGTCAGTGTGATGAGTTGATAGTGCGGGAAGTAATGAGAGAGTTAATAAACCAGAAAAATTTGTTAACAGATGCAGCAAGAGCAATGGATGCAGTGTTAAAAATTGATAATCAGTTTGCATGCTTCAGTGATTTAAATATTATCAGAGAAATCACTGCTAATAAAACCCTATTGGAAGAATATTCTGAATATAAGTTATCCCCAGATTCAATTAAGCAATTAGCTATGGCAACCATTACACAAAATAATTCTAAGTGGAATGATGCTCGCAAATGGAGAATTTCTTCCAGTTCAAAGACACACAGAATTAAGATGAGGAGAAAAGATTTTTATGATCTTGCTCAACAACTTTGTAATCAAAAAAACATTCAAACACCAGCAATGAAAAATGGAATTATAACTGAGCCAAGTCCGTGTGCCTCTCTAGTAGTTAGTATTTTGCTTTATTAATTGATTTTTTTTTTCTCTTCCTTTCGTATCTTTGTATTTTATTATTTTTTTTTTACCTTACCCTTGTCGACGGTCGTTCCCAGAGACTTCATCTGCGATGTGAAAAGAACCCAAGAAGAATTCGTAGAAGAATTACCTGCTAGCTGTATTGTTATTTATTATGTTTTCCGACGACCATGTTTTTGTATTATTTTTTTTGATTTTTTTGGATTAATTTTCTATTTGTAAATTAATCTTTCTTCGCCTTACAAGGGCTAGACGTATTTGCTATGTTATTTTTCCTTGTAGTTCTATCTTAGATTTTTTTTTATTTACTTTTGGGGTTGGGTAACATCTATTTTTTTTTAAGAAAGTTTTTTTGTGGGGTTAATTTTAATTTTAACCTTAGTATTTAATTACTAGCTGCTTTCCTCTATTACTTTGGTACGCCCCAGCCTGCCTTTTAGTTACTTGTGGGGGGGGGGGGGGCGTTTAAAGTTTTTTTTACGTCTATTGTCCCTTTCATGTTTTATTTTTTTTAACAGTGTCTTACAAGTTTTTTTAGGGGACTCTTCACTGGGTAAGTCTTATTTTATTAGTTCTGATTAGGGTTTGTAGCACTAATAATCGAACTACATTAAGTTATACGTCTGGCTCTTGTTTGAAAGATTTTTCTGTATGTTTGATATCTAATTTGATACCATTTGGTTAATTTTTGTTACCTTTTCTGTCTTTCTGGTGCTTTTCTTTTATCAGGTTACCATGGATCCGAATGAATTGAATACCTTGGTTGCTGTATTGTTCCAGCGTCGATGCCCCACCAATTTATTGCAGAATCGAGTATTAAATGAAATAAAAAACCGAATTGGCCTCCGGGTAGTTCCGGCTGGGGTAACTTTGCCTAGAGCCATTGAGTCTTATTTAAGAGAAATTCAGGATCTAGAGCCCACTCCTGATATAATTGTTTGGTGAGATATAAATGTGGATGAATTTTGTATAAATAGTCTGGGTAGGTTTACTTTATCATCGGATCAGTTGCTATGGGAAAATGTAAATCAAAACCTCATCGTTCAGCACCAAATAGCCCAAGAGCTTTTGCGTGAGAAAACGGATGATTTAGAGAGGTTCGTTAGACGTTTCTCCTTACCTAAGTATGATGGATATATGGCTATAGAAGAATATCTATTGGATTTTGAGAATCAAGCGCACATGCGGGAGGTACCTTTACATCTCCTTAAAAGGATTTTTCCTAATTTGGTGATTGACCACTTAGCGAAATGGGTTTGGGAATTACTTACTCCGACTAAAGATTGGGAGGCAGCCCGAAGTTTATTGATCCAAAAGTTTGGGAAGAAAAAGACTGATATTATGAGACGAAAATTATTATATGGTAGGACACAGGGTTAAAACGAAGCATTTCTGAAATTTTATGCCGATTTGAAGTCCCTGAATCGCGCTTTAGCAGCTCCTTTGCCTGAAAACGAACTTACTCAGTTAGCTTGGGAAAATATGACCACGTATTTAAAAAGTCTTATTTAAAAAGTCCCCCGAACGTAGTTACAGAACAAATGTTACTAACTCTTTGTGGTGAATGGGAGAAATTAGCATCTCTTGAGGGTCAATCAAGAAAGGAGAACAGAGATAAAGATTTAAATAAAAAGAATGAAAAGAACGACCCGACTGGAGGACAAGTTTTGTTTAGGTGTTACGGATGTCAGAGGCCGAATACTCTCTTTAGGAATTGTATCCGTAACAAAAATCACGAATTGTAACTTTCTTATTCTGAGTTAGTTATTTCCATTACACCTTACTAATTTTTGTTTTACCTTTACCTGCCGTGGGAGTACTAGGGGTAGTCTTTATGTTAACTTATTTTTTTAGGGGTTTCGATTTTGGGTTTTTTCTTCTTCTTTGCGGTTCTAGATTTTAGGACCATCAGCGTACCTGAACTTGGTAAACGTGGGGACGGCCCTTTCGAGTCTCTTGACCAGCCCATGTTAAGGTTTTAGAGAAAAGCCAGTTGGGGGGGGGCGAGACTACGAAATGGGAGAAACCACAGCTATGCACGGTGTTTTTTGGTACCATGTTAGCCTCGGGTTAAATTTTAATTTAAGGGTAGGTTTGTAATCAAATCCCAAGTGGGGACTTATTTAGGTTGTTGACTTTTCATTTATTAGGCTTGGGGGTTTAGTCATTTTTCGGGTGTTTGTTTATCTCAAGATATTTTCGGTTATTGATATTAAATAAGTGTTAAGGTTAATCGATTTTTTTTTGGAGGAAGTGAATATAGAGAAATGAGGGATGATTTTTTTTGAATTAAAAAAAAAAAAGGAGGAAGGGGTAAGAAAAAAATTATTGATTAAAATAATTTTTTTTCGTGAGGAGGGGTGGAATGTAACGCCCCAAGTTTTTTAAGCCGAATTTCGTCCCTGCTGTAATATTTCTCGGGGTGCGTTTTAGCTAGTAAAAAAAAAAAAAATAAAAGGATTTATCATAACGAATTTGTCGAGGTTGGTTCTTTAATTTGAAAATGGCCTTAGGTAATAAGTTACCGTTGGTTTAGAATTTTTTTTTGAAATTTCACTAGAAGGAGAGAAACATTTTTTTATTGTTACTATAACGCCCTGTTCCTTTTTTTTTAATTTTTTTTCCCTCGAAATTCTTATTTTTCTGTTTCACTCTTTTGTTTTGTTTTTCTCTTATCTATTTATGTTTTTTTTTTATGTTTAATTTTTTTTTTCTTGATCTGTATTTTTTTTATTTATCCGTATTTTGGTATTTTTCTTTTGTATTTAAGCCTTAATCGGTTATTGTTTTGTTGATTATCAATTTTATTTATTTGTTTTCGAAGCAGTTCACGAACTTATGACAAGAAGGCGGTGACTTATACCAGCCCGGGGAGAAGATGGATCACCTCCGATCTGCTCCGCGGAAGTGCTCCGACCCTGACGACTGATTGTAGACTCGGCGGCAGTAAAAGGTCCGCGACGGGCCCTCGAGCGCCCACGCCCCGACCCGGCTGTTTCGGACCGCGCGCGTCGGCCTACCCGCGCTCCAGAGAGCCCCTGGGCGCCGTACGGCCCGATGGTGCTACCGAGCGCACGAGTGGGCTAAGGAGCGCCCGCTAGTTCTCCCACGTGCCCCAGAGAGCCCCGGGGGGCGCTGCCTGGCCCCGCCGCGTGCTGTCTTGCGCACAAGCGGTCTAAGAGAAGTACGTACGCACGCTCCTTGCTTGCGGGGCCTTCCGGCGCACATCTCGGGAAGGGGGCTACAGCCAGCCCCGTGCTCCGGGAGGCCCATTCGAGCTTTGTTCACCTGTCCCTTAGCAAGTGCGTTGAGAAAGTTAGTTAGTTAGGTTACATACAGATTTATTTATTTAACAACAATTTAATAGGTTAAAATGCGCTGCCATCAGAGTCCGTTTGCTCCTCGCCTTGACTCTCATCTTCTCCTTCACTTATGCTGGAAGCTTCTTCCGAAGGGGTCATGCCTTCCGAAGGCGCGATGTTCAAAAAACTGTTTACCTTGCAGTACGCGCTTTGATAAAAGCTGGCGTTTCCTGCTTGATAATGCTGTGCGGCTGTTGACGGAAAGTGATTCAGATACCGGTGAATGAACGAGCCAGGCGTTCCGGACATCACGCTTAGCGAATTCAGAATTTTTCGAGCGTCGCGAGCTCCGAAGACGGGTAGCCCATGCTTCGCCTGTAACATGGTGAGCTGGCAGGTCGATACGTTTCAGTGGCCTGCCTTCCGAATTGAACACAAGGGTATCCGTCGGTTGCCTGGGCGGATTCTGTCCCTCTCCTCCACGGCGGAACCACTCCAGGACGTCGGCGAGTAATCCTTCGATCACGATCGCACTGGCTCCCTGCTTTTCGGTCTTGTGGTGCCGGACCAGCGCGACTCTTGATCCGCTCACGCTTTTCGCCGTTTGGTACTCGTGGAGGGTTAAATTGCAAAGGACGTCGGGCCTTTTGCCCTGAACGAGCGAGACACACGCGGCACAGAATCCGATGAGATAGTTGCGCTCTTTAGGTCTTAAGTGCGCTTTGGAGAGCAGGCTCTTGACGGTGGCAGCCACTTCTGGGCTCTTCAGTGACGCGGTAAGAGCGTATTTCGCCCGCTCCTCGTCCACGTCTCCGCCGATGGTCTGATAGAGATGATCTTGCATCCGGTCCCGCCCCCTGTGAAGGGAAGCCCTGGCTCTTAGCTTCAGACATTCGCACAGCTGCTCTATTTTCAAGCGGAAATTCGGGTCGGACAGGCCCTCGTTTCTCTGCAGCTGAGCGGCTAAGCACTCCGTGAAAGCGGTAAGGTATTTCTTAAGAGTCTGTGGGCGAATTTTGCGTTGCTCCTCGAATAGCTTAAGCCCTTCTTCGACCGACCGTATGTCGAATATGGGGACCCAGTTGGTTGGTCCGCCAAGAGTAGGATCTAACTTTTGCCCCGCTGTCTCGTAAATGAATCCGATTATAACTCTGGCCAAGCCAACTTTGGCTTTCCAATATTAACTCGTGTCCTCGATGTGTTCGGAATAGAGTTCAAAGAAACGCTCTTCGGGTTTACTCGGCCTAATGACTTTCCCGCTTCTCAGCGTCTTGCTCTGGAACGAAGATGCCAAGCGGCGTGGAACGGCAGTCCCCGGACTTTCGCCCTCGGACGGGCGGCTGCTACCGCTGCTGCTACTAGGCTCATCATCGTCGGAGTGTAACGATCTCGGTGATGACGTGGTCGCCTGCTCTTCAGCCGCATTCATGGGATGCTTTGCCGGCGGCAGTTTTAACAAATTTGCGTCTAATGCTTTCTGACCCAAAGCCATCAGTTCAATTTTCCGTTCGACGATGAGCTGCCTGCGACGCTCGGGGGAGTGAATTTTATGCGCTCGGACAAGGTGCTGGTTTGCGTGCTCGTAATTCTTCGACCTCCAGTGGCAACCCTCTACGGGACACTTTAGCTTGGTTTCGGACATTTTGAATGTAATACGGTTCTCGCTTTAGAATTTCTCTCTCTCGATTTTTCATCGGAACACGCCACAGCGGGCCTCAAGTGGGGATTACGACGTTTCAAATTGCGTTTGTTTCGGCTAGGGTAAGTCGTCTCCTCGTAACCAATCGTAATCCGACCGTCATCGGCCCGCTGCGGTTCGGCGAACCAGCACGCTGGACCGACCGGGGTTAAAGTGGTGGTCAGGTTACCCCGGCCTCGGGCTAGGGGCTTATTAAGCTTCCCCGCCTACGAAGCAAGTGGTTATTGGGTTAGCGGGTGACTCACGCCTCGTCTGCGCGCTTGCTTTTCCACAGCCCTGCCTACATATATAGCGCCGGACCCGCTAGGCTTGTTCCTAACAGAAAAGTAGGCAGTCGCGAGTGCGACTTGCCTCCGCTTTGCCGTGCCGATGTCGACGCATCACGTCCGGCAATCGTTTCCCATCACCGGTAAAAACGAAAAAACAATAGCCTGTTTATTCTTGGATTGTAGGCGTTCGAAATTTTTCCTAGGGAGACCCTCGAAAAGGTGTGTTTTTGGAGCCCACTCAAGTCGAGTCTAGGTACACTCTACAGCCCCAAGCACGTACTTATTTGGCTGCATTAAGGCGCCCGTTTTGTAGCAAACGAGAGACTTTTAATGGTGTTTGTTTTGAAGCCCACCACTCTACACCCAAACGAGTGACTTTTTTAATGGTGGCATTAAAACGAGCTCTGTTCACTAGCAATAAAAAGAGATTTCTCGAAGCATTTGTCAAAATTTCCGCCTCCTCCACCACGAACGAGCTCTGTTCACCGTTGGACTTGGAAAAAAAATAGAATCTCATCTCACTGTAGGTCTGTTTACCATTGGACTTTGAAAAAAAAACAGAATTTCACCACACTGTAGGTCTGTTCACCATTGGACTTTGAAAATAAAACAGAATTTCACCACACTGTAGGTCTGTTCACCATCGGACTTAGAAAAAAAATAACACAACCACGCCTCACTGTAGGTCTGTTCACCGTCGGACTTAGAAAAATATAAAATACTGCCAAGTTACGCTGTAGCTTTGTTCACGCTATATAATTGCGTAAATTTCTTTAAAAAAAAAAAACGGGGACGCGTCCGTCTGTTGCGGACAAATCCCCCAGTCGAAGGCAGAGTCTCAATAGATCGCAGTGTGGTCGCTGCTCTACTAAGTACGACACCCCGACCGGTACCTAGGTCGTCTGCGGACGATTTGGCGCCTCCGCTTCGAGCGCACGGGATCGAGTGATCACGGCGCGACCCCGGGTGGATAAACGTCTCGACCACCCGGGAAATCGGATTCGGCCGTTTGCAGGGGTGAACGTCGGGCGGCGGGTCGGGGATTCGCTCCCCTATCTTGCCCCGCACGCCTAGCGCTACCTCCCTCGGCTCGAGGCGCTGACGGTATCGTTGCCTTGGCTAGATGGGATTCTGACTTAGAGGCATTCAGCCATAATCCCGCGGACGGTAGCTTCGCACCACTGGCCGCTCGGCCAAGCACACGTGCCAGATGTCCAAACCTGCGGTTCCTCTCGTACTGAGCAGGATTACTATCGCAACGACC
>JAHWFO010104722.1:485300-522022 GCA_023313115.1 Rhysida immarginata
TGTTCTCGCGCTCGCTTGAGGTTTGTTTTGTTCCAAAGTTTGAACTCAAAGGCTGTTGGAATCTACAGGGGACACCGGGCTCCGTTTGCCAGAAAATCTGCACGAATTTTGATGGCACTGAGGCGTTTTGAAGCGTTTTATGTATGGCATTGGCAATGCAATGCAATGCAATGCAATCAGAGCTCTAACGAGCTCTGTTCTCATCGGAAATGCCAACCACGGCCGATCGCCGTGATATCTGGCGGACACACGTGTCTGTGCAGCCCGCGTCTCTCCACCGAGTTTCCGGCCTTTCAGACTTGGTCGAAATTTGGCGTCGGTCGGTCGGTCGCTGCAGCTTTGTTCTCCTTCGAGAGAGCTCTGTTCCCTTTCAACTGGACAATGGCTGGTCGAAGGTGTAGCGAACGAGAGGGGCAAGACTTGGAATTTTGAACCCATTTAGTTAATGCAGTGGACATAGTTTGATTATGTTTCAGTGACTACCCCATGTCTCCTCGATAACTCTGAATAGTATTTTTTTGGAATAGTATCGTTTTATTTATGTAACTTTTCCTATTCCCCACAGGGTTACAGTAGACCTCCCTTACAAAAGGTCTACACGACACCTTCTCGTGTGGCGTTCAATTGACTTGCGATAGAAGATTTACGGACCCAGTGCATTCTTCAATGATAGAATTCGGCGTGGAAAATTTTGTCAGTCAATCCACCGTGATGCTGTCTGAAGAATGACTCCGTCTTTCCTCGATGAAGCAAATCCATGGATCGTGATTCAAGCACCATATTCAACGTCAACGCTGACTTGGGAGCGGCATATTCGGATTTGAGCTCAGAGAATTCTTCCTAGCCCCGCTTAAGGTTAGATGTATGTTTTTGAATTAACTGGCCAATTCAAGTAATAAAAAATAAAGAAGAAAAGAAAAAAATTTCTGGCGACTGAATTAACTAATGAGTAACAATAACGGTAAAGAAGTTTAACCGTTTGTGAGATAACTTAATTGCATTCAATTTGATCTGAGCCAAGTCCGTGTGCCTCTCTAGTAGTTAGTACATGTATTTTGCTTTATTAACTGATTTTTTTTCTCTTCCTTTCGTATCTTTGTATTTTATTATTATTTTTTTTTTACCTTACCCTTGTCGACGGTCGTTCCCAGAGACTTCATCTGCGATGTGAAAAGAACCCAAGAAGAATTCGTAGAAGAATTACCTGCTAGCTGTATTGTTATTTATCATGTTTTCCGGCGATCATGTTTTTGTATTATTTTTTTTGATTTTTTTGGATTAATCTTCTATTTGTAAATAAATCTTTCTTCGCCTGACAAGGGCTAGACGTATTTGCTGTGTTATTTTTCCTTGTAGTTCTATCTTAGATTTTTTTTTATTTACTTTTGGGGTTGGGTAACATCTATTTTTTTTTTTAAAAGTTTTTTTGTGGGGTTAATTTTAATTTTAACCTTAGTATTTAATTACTAGCTGCTTTCCTGTATTACTTCGGTACGCCCCAGCCTGCCTTTTAGTTACTTGTGGGGGGGGGGGGGGGCAGTTACACTATGTATGTGACAATGATTTTCTCAAGATAGTGATTACCAATCTTGAAATTTTTTTTTTAATTTTATTTACCAGTTGTATGTGAATTAAGAAAATAAAGAGCGATTACTTTATAATAAACCATTAATTAAAACCGCAATCAGTGACTGACTGTTTAATGTTTAAAAAATGCAGCACAAACATTGAGATAAAAATAAACAAAATATTGCGAAGATAACTTATTCATTTTAGGCTATTTTATAATTTATTTAATTCAGTAATTTACAAGGCAGAAATAATTGACAGGTATTGTGTCACCAAAAAATTTTTACTTGCATTTTATTAACAAAAATTAAAAATCTGCTGTTTCATGTCGTATTATTAGAGACTGTAAGTTAGCTAAAACACTACACAAATGACCAAGAGTGTCAATGTAGGGCAACATTTCCCCAGTTATGCATTTTAAAATCCAAAATAAATGTATACTTTGAATAGTCCGCTCCACATGGATACGTATTGAGGCAATTTTAAAAGTCTGACTTAAGTCATTCTCACTCATCTGCGGCCCTTGCATAAAATGAGGCATTACTAAAACAGCTTGCCCATTGCTAATGCTTTGTAAGACTTGTGGAAAACCTTTGTCTGCCAATATCATATCACCTGGCTCAATAAGGTCTAAAATACCATAATCCACAGCAATAAATCCATCAGTTGAACGTCCACCATATCCTTTAGAAAGGAATGATATATATCCATTAGGGGTTATTGCTACTAAAAATTTTACTATATATGCACTTTTGTAGTTGGAATAGAAAAACACTTGCTGTTCAACTGCTGGTTGTGTTTCAACTAAAAGTAGTTCAAAACAATCTATTATGGCTCTGCAATTACTGAAGTCTTTCAAAAACCCAGATGGCAAACAACTTTGAACTGTAAATTTATCAGGCCAGTCTATCCATGACATTGTTTTCGCATGCAGTATTTGTAAGATACGTGATGCAGTTGTACGGTGCACATTAAATAAACATGATAGCGCAGCAAAACTGAGACCTCTTTTCAGATGCATAAGGAATAACAGCAGTCTGTTATCCTTAGAAACCTTGACTTTTGAATCGCAATGTAGGAATGATAAAAGTAAAGTGACTACCAAATTAGTAACTCCAGCTAGGTCTCGTAGCTGTTCCTGATCTTTTATGCTACAGAATCCACGAAAATTGCTATGATGGCTTCCAAATCTTTTGCATGAAGAACACATTTCTGATTCTGTGTTACAGCTTGAAGTTACCTTTTCAATGGGTGTCAAAAGACTGGTTTGAACTCCCGCATTGTTGGGTAACTTTTCAACAAACATAATGACACTTTGGGGATCTTTATTTACAAATGGTAAATCAACTTGTACTCTAACACTGCATGTTGATTTTTGTATATCATGTCTGTCGTCATAAGGCACAGTCTGGTCCAGATCCACTGCAGTAGCATTTATCCTTTTCTTGCGATTTTTGTTTCGTTCATACCTTGCTGCCATCATCTCAGCTTTTCTCTTCCTGTTCTCTCTTTTATAATATGTTGGAAAAATTGATGGTACATAGGAGAGGTGGTTCCTGTCTCGGGATATTGTCCAGCGTAGAAATGCCGACTGCAAATTCTTGTGTTAGATGATGGCTTCCATGCTGAACCATCTTTACTGTTACACAAATACATGAAAGAAATTAAAATTTTATCATATAAACAAGTGTCAAAAAAAGAAATTAAAAAAATTATACACATCATGATGAAATGAGAAAGCAATTTATTAAAGCCTTTCAAACGGAATCCTCTGAAAAACAAATATTGCATATATAATTTATTATAATGTATTATAGACATTTATGACTTTATATGAAAAAATGAACATTTTTACGTTTGCAAAATATTGCATAAATTATGTATTAAATAACATCATTTTTTATCTAAATGAATCGAGGTTTTTGCTATACATTTTTTGTTTTTCATGATATGATGGATTTCTTTTATTTATTTATTTTTTATTCATATCACTTTTTTCCAAATTTAAGATTTTTAACTTCTCCTAATTGATCATATGTTGATTTTTATTCACATGCTTACAAATTTCTCCAACACTATCCATCAGGTTTTGTACAATATTACCTGTAAGAAAGAAAACTATATTTCTTTAAATTTCTGATCACATTAAAGAACAGTTTTCATCCCAATTGCTTTTGATTAAGAGTGGATCCTTGAGGATTCCAGTTGAAAGGCCTTAATACATTGCTTTCTCATTTTGTGACGATCGGTTATAAAAATTATTTTATTCTAAATAAATAAATCAACTTTAAAAAAATCATATTACGGTAGTAAAGATCATGTATAGTTCTCACACTGTAAGGTGAAATGGAACAGTTCACTTTATCATGCTCAATAGGTAGGGATAGGTAAGGAAAAAATTATTAAAATGCTCAAATTTTCTTAAATCCGGGCACTTCAACAATAGGCTGCAACAGCGGTTGTGAGCAGGCTTGAGTGAAAAAAGCAGCTCGTATATCGCGCATGAGGGTATAAAGTATACTATCTTTATGACGTCCCTACCTATTCAGCGCGATAAAGTGAACTCTTCCATTTCACCTTCCAGTGTGAGAACTCTAAGAAAAACACGGAAAAGTTTTCCGTCATAGGCCTGCTTACTTACACTGGTGGACAAAAGTTTGGGAAGTCGTTGTTTTCCATGAAATTTCAACAGTAGAAACTTAATTTTTTATATGAGTTAACATGTAATAACAAACATTTATATGCAAAGAACAAAGTAAGGAAAAGTACATTTGCCTATTACCTACAAGCAAACTACTTAAACTTTCCTGGTCAAAAGTTTGGGATATGCGATAAATTTGGATATTCTATCAAGATAAAAAATTTTTATTCGATTTCCTTCCATTGCTGGTGGTAAAGGAAGCTTCAAAATGTTGACTGAGGCAGAAAAAGAAAAAATTAAGACACTGTACGAAGAGCACAAGAACTTTAAAGTCATGGCTAAATTGTGTCATGTTGGCTACAATACGGTTGTCCGGATTGTCAAAAATTTGAACAGAAAAACGGGGAATAAAATGGGTCGCCCTTCTGCTCTAAGTCACAGGGAAAAATCGCGCATTAAACGCTACTGCAGAGCAGAAATTCCATCAGGCCACCTGGTCCACAGTTCTCAGATCCAACTCGGGCTCCAACTAGATGCTTCTAGGAGAACTATACGACGAGAACTTCAACGTCAGAACTTTTCCTACGAAGTAATTGCGAAGAAAATTCCGTTAACAAAAGTACAACAACAAGCCAGGCTGCAATTTGCAGAGAAGCACATTCGGGAGAGCACCAACTTTGAAACCGTCATTTTTTCCGATGAAAAACGTTTCAGTTTTGATGGGCCAGACAACACATGCAGTTATGTGGAACATCGTGGTACAAAAACGTCTGAACCTAAACATGTAAAGCTTCAAATGGGAGATGGAGGTGTGATGGTAGCACTGGAGAGCTAAAGATCCAGGTGGTTGAAGGCACTTATACTGCTGCCAACTACTTGCAAGATCTTCATGATGTATTTATTCCATGGTGCAAGCAAAAATTTCGTAGAAAGCCCTGGATATGGCAACAGGACAATGCCTCTATCCATAAAGCACGCATCATTTCCAAGTTTATTCAGGAAAACAACATCACTACTCTTGACTGGCCGGCTCGGAGTCCAAACTTGCACATAATTGAACACATTTGGCATCTCATGAGCAAGGAGATTTACGCTGAACAGCAGTATTATTGTCGGGATGCTTTGATCAAAGCTATCCAGAATGCAGCGAAGATAATTAATGCAAATGTAATCCTTAGTTTATTTAAATCAGTTCCAGGTCGGCTGTTAGACGTAGTTAAGTCAAATGGAGCACAGATTGCGTGTTAATTCACTATTTATTTTCTGGTTTGCTTTATTTTGTGATGATACCCCAAACTTTTGACCAGGGTAATGCATGTAATATGCTTGTAGTTATAAGCAAATATACTTTTCTTTATTTTGTCACTTGCATGTTATTGTTTGTTGTTACGTATAAACTCATATAAAAAATTAAGTTTCTACTGTTGAAATTTCATGGAAAACAAGGACTTCCCAAACTTTTGTCCACCAGTGTAACTCTGGCTATCGCTCTTAACCATGCTTCACGTTGGTGAACAAAACATTTTCTTTTTGGAAAGGAATAGATAATTGTTCCCTTGGGACACTTCTTATAAGTAATTCCGCATTCAACAACACAACAATTTGTATTAGAACCCATAATTTCTTAGCATTATCGTCAATCGTCACACTAACTCTATGTGTGAAAACTACCCTGTCTCCCATAGAATGAGGAAGAAAAAATCCGCTAGATAGCAGCTAAGTCAAAGTTGCACGAGGCGAATAGGGTTCCACTGCTTTCCTAAAATGTGTAATAAACTTCCAAAGAATGCTACTGGATACGGGAATATTACTTTCTACTCGGTGAATGCCTATAGATCGCTGGTAGATGGACATCAATCCTGTTTCTCACAAAGGAGAAGAGAAACAAGATGTCTGACTGGTCATAACTAATTTATAGGAATCGTTCATCCCGAAAACTAACTGAAAAAACTTTGGCTTTCTTTAGAAAAGGCTTTAGTAATAACCTCTACTTTAAATATAAACATTCTGATATTAATAACCTAAGATTAAACCTAATGTTCAACGAATATTCTGCATACTAATTACATCTTTTACTTAATTGGGACCTAAATATTCCGAATGTTATTTCCATATCTTGACTAATTTGTACAAAAATTAAGTGTGACCTTACAGCATGCAGCTGGTCAAGCTTTTGCTCAAAATGTGAAGGTACTTTCCCTAATGAGCTAATAACTGTAGAAAATTTATTTTTCATATGTTTTTTGTAATGTAGTAACTTCCTCTCCCACTTAAACTTACTATACCTTCTATGCCCCCAGCATCGCACTGTGTCAACACAAGGAGAAGAATCCAAAGCTAACACATAAAGAACTTATAAAGTGGTTACAAGAACACCATCAGATAACTGTCAGCGGGGGCACAATCACCAATACTCTCAAGCGTAGTGCTGAACTCCTTAGTTGAACAGCAAACGCAAGAGAAAGGTCAAGTATCCCAAGATGGAATCAGCCCTTTATGAGTGGTTCGTGACATACCAAGATGGAGTCAATATACACTACTGTTTATAAAAATCGCAACACCCTGATGGAATAGCCCAATCTGCATTAAATTTGGAGCATTTGCATATCATGGGTCAGAAAAGAAACCACTAGATTTTCAGGTCAACACAATGCGTTTTATTGTCACATTAGTATCGGGTGAAACCACCGTGGGATGCAATTACAGCCTCTAAACGTCGTGGCATTGAGTCAAACAAGCTCTGAATAAGGGCCTGGGGAAAGTCCTGTCATGCTCTGTCTACACGGGTATACAGTTCATCCACAGTTGCTGCTGCAGGAGTCTGACGAGCCAATCGATGAGCAACCCTGTCCCACACATGTTCGATGGGGACATGTCTGGTGAACGAGCAGGCCAGGGGAACAAGGGCGTCTGATGTGCTTGGAAAAAGGCGAGGACATTTCTGGCCACATGCGGTCGGGCATTGTCCTGTTGGAATACAGCGCCCGGAAGGTTCTGCAGGAAGGGGGTGACCTCGGGCTGCACAACTTCCCTGATGTACCGGTCACTGTTCAGATTGCCATGGATTCTGATCAGACGGGAACGGCCATGGTAACTGATTGCACCCCACACCATCACCCCTGGCGTTTGTCGCTGCAGGATGCATTCTGGAAGGTCGCGCTCGCCACGATGTCTTCTGACTCGTATCCTGCCGTCATGGTGCTGCAAGTTAAACCTTGACTCATCCGAAAACACAACTTGTTGCCATTCAGCTTGCCACTGTTGGTGTTGATGGGCCCATTGCAACCTGAGGCGCCGGTGGTTTTGAGTCAAAGGAATCCGCAACAATGGTACTCGTGCCATCAATCCTCTGGAAATCAAACGGCGTCGTATAGTGCTAGCAGACATTGTCCTGCCTACTGTAGCACCCCACTGTTGTGCTAACACTGTGGAAGTGGCTGTACGATCTGCTACACACATGCGATAGAGGTGTCTGTCATCTCGCGGTGTCGTCGTGCTGGGTCTTCCTGAGCCTGGTCTTCGGTGTGCCCTGTTCTCTTCGCTCCACTGCCTCCATGCACGCATAATTGTCGTTGCATTACGTCCTACACGAGCAGCAATGTCACGATACGACCATCCCGCTTCACGCAGACCAATTATGCGTCCTCTTTCAAAGTCTGTCAGCTGTTGATATCGTGCCATTCGTCGTCGTCGAGGCATGGTGTTCTTTCAAGCAATTACTCTGAAAATCTAATCATTTATACTCTGACCCATTGTATGCAAATATTGCAAATTGCATATGGATTAGACCATTCCATCAGGGTGTTGCGATTTTTATAAACAGTAGTTTATCTGGAGACCTTATAAAACAAACTGGAGCTGAAATACTCAACCGCCTGTATCCTGAACAGGAGCCTTTCCAGTTTTCAAACGGCTGGCTTGAATTATTTACGGAACGCCGTGGAATTCGTACTTTCTGGCGCTTCGGGGAAGTGGATCTGTTAACATGGATGTGGTCAATAATCCTTTGCCGTCAATCAAGGAGACCCTCGACAAGTATGCTCTGTGTGATATACAAAATATGGATGAAACCGGTCTCTTTTTCCGTATGCAGGTTAGTTCATTTGATGGCCTCTCATTTCGTTCATGTCAATTTCTTATACAGTACAGTACATAGTCCGGCACTGTGCACTTTAAGAAATTAGGCACGAGCGATTACATGTACATGCATATTTTTTAAATTGTAATATTTAATTATATACTCTCTCTCTCTGAAAATATGGTATACACGTACAGTTCTGTCACGGTCCGTTTTCAAGCATCATAAGACGAGATACGTCTACCCAACAAAAACGGCCGTGACATCAAATGATGATGCTCGGGCGTCTAGAGAGAAAATGAAGCCAGCCGATGCGATCAACCCGAGAAGCCAAAGTGGAAGCGCCCTTGCGCGGAAGCGCGAAAGCAAAACGGAAGTCTTGAGAGATGCAACGTTTCCAATTCCGAGGAAGGAAGAGGATTCTAAAATTGCTAACGTTCACGATAGGACTGAAAATAGAATCGAAGAAAATGTTAACGTTAACAAAAATGTGTTTCCAGAGCGAGGAAGGAGATCTCCGAATTCAAGCATCTCAGTTCCCGCCTACCGTAGCCTTTCTCTGCATTATGAGCAACTAGTTTGCTTCGAATTATCACACGATGGAATGGTTTCACTGTGCGTCGCAGAGAAGAGGATTTCCATGGCTATTGTGCCATCATTTGGAATTATCCCTTTTGGATTAAGAGGATTTCTAATTAACGACCTTGGATGTATAGAGGGATCGATTCAGCACGAACTTTGATTGAACTAACGGCTGTCTCCGAAAGCAACCAACGGGTAAGCCCTTACTCTTATTACGGACTGAACTTTGTTCCAGTATCGGGCCTATTTTTCGCTTTTGCTCATATCGCACATGTGAGTGACTATCTCATTAAAATGTTAGGAAACTTTAAAATCAATCGGCCGACAGTCGCCCTTTTCCATAAGTGAACGTTATCATGCTCAAGTTAGAAACTGTGCTTAAGTCACGTGTGTGCGCATCTTTGGGCAGCGAGGAGCCATTGATAATTTTATTTACATTTATTTGCTTCGAAGTGACTCCTGCTACAGTTAAGTTTTAACCGCTCTTATCCAGTGCTCACGTCCAAGATATTAAGACTTCTCTAGCACTAATTAAGGCAATTACAAGTTATTACTGTAGTGCTAAGTGAAGTGCTCCGTAATTCGCCTTGTGCATTTTTAGTTTAACTTTTATTTGTCTTACTGCCATTGCTGTTGGAGTAAGTGATTTGTTATGCAAACGTACGTGGTCCCTTCTCAAGATGGCTTACCTTATAGCTATTGTACAAACTGTCGAGGTTAACAGTTAGGCTTTATTTTGCAATAGTTATATCCGTTAGTGCCCACCTATTTAACTGTGGATTTCCGAGTGTGTTTCAATATTGTCCAATGTGTCTGAAGTATCCAGCGGAGTATTTGTTATTAGAATCAAACTTCCGGTCAAAGTTTTAAGTGTTTAATTGTTTAATGAATAAATTGCATTCTTTCAATTTTACATTGCGTATCCTTACTTCTGTCTTATACACTTACCTTCCACTGCCACGTGACAAGTTCATTCCAAAAGCGTTTTCACTTGCTTGGTAGGAATTGAGCTAAGCGAAGTTGATCGGTTATAAAGTCTAGTAGTTTGAATGAACATCGTAGACGATTAAAATGGACTTGGCCGTCCGGGGTGGAAATAGGGATGAGGTTTATGACTGGTGTGGGCGAATTACAGTACTTTTAACTGACAAGATTAATCGCTGCTTTTTATTTTAGTAAGACCGGCTTTGAAGATGAAATATTTAAGAATATCTCAAGAATGCTCGATAAGGGTTTATCCTACGTAAAACATCAGATGTTTAAATTATTGATGAAAATAGGAACGAAAACTCCACAGGCTGAATTCGAACCGGGAACCTTCGAAGGGCTGAAGTTTCCGGGTTCGAATCCAAGCTGTGGAATTTTCTTTCTTCTTTTCATCAATAAATATTTAGTTAATTTATTTATTTTTTCTGTAATTCGAACACTGATATTTTTACTTATTACTTTTTAAATTTTGTAATATTTTGATACCAAAATTGTTCATGCCGCCATAAATTTTATCAGAAAAAGAAAGCCATTACAATACACCATATAGTAAACAGCATATTGTATACAACATAAATATATGCTTTCTTCATATATAAGATATTGCATTGCTACACATTATTTTTTCCCTCATGGATGAGAATATACAATTTTTTTTGCCAATACGTTATTTTTTTAAGCATAAACTCAGAAGATACTGTATTTCATTTTGAAAGATGGTAGCTATTCCCTATAAAATGCCATAATAGATTTATATATTATATATTATGATATACTAATCCCACCACAACAACGTTTATTTATCTCGGTCTTACTCTATCTCCAGACTTGTCATGAGACGCTCATGTTGATACACTATTATCGAACTTAACAAAAATGTATTATTGCTTTTTATGTATGTATTATGTATTATTTCCAGACTTCACTTTCTTCCCCCTAATATCCTGCTTTTGCTTTACTTTTCGTGGATATACTCAACTGTGTGCTTCGGTGTAATGTTCTGGGGTTCTACCTCAACGTTTAATCTTACTCATAAATCAAAATTACAAAATGGTTTCTTCGCACTCTATTGCACCTTCCACGATCTTCCTCTGTGTCCTATTATTTTCCTTCTTTGCGGATACTTAGTATTTATCAACTTTATTTTCTGTCCGTATGTTCATTTAATTACAAATCAATTAACTCTGTTATTGCTTACAACCCCTATAAAGATTTGGCATAACCTTGACAGCCATAACCATAATACCCGTTTTGCTAAAGGGATACGGACGGGTTCCAGTAACACAACGAAACTATGGAACGGAAGTGTTTCCCACATCGGGATAAAATGTTGGGCTTTTCTCACCCCGGCGATACGTTCGCTTGTTCCTTAGCCTTCATTTCGAAGAGTTTTACGAACTTTTTGTTCTTATGTTATATCACTAAATACGAAGCTTGCCTATTAGTATCTTTTCAACTTGTTAGTATTCTTTCAATGTTTTTTCTGATTGTCCATTTTATTTCAAGCTCCGTCCTAGATTACACAATTTATTTTATATGTTTGTAATTGATTATTATGTATATGGCCCTTTTGGAGCCTTTTTTTGGTCTCTCGTGTGCTTGCTATCATTGTCATCAAGTGTTAGTTTTAAATTAATATATTACCGTTTTTTGTATCCGATTTTAGGTCGTCTTTGCCGCGTTAATTTGGTCTGTTTTGGTTTATTGTAACAGTTTCATTATCTAATCTATTTACTAAACAATTTTTGTTTCTTTATATTAGTCAGAACCGTGCCCACTTGGCCTAACTTGTTGGTTTATCCCTATACAAGCAGTGGAACTGTATTTTTCTAACCCAAAAAATAAATAAATAACTAAATAAATAAATAGTATTATTATTTTGTTAAATGTGCAGCAAACATAAAGTTAATTTTCTATTACCAATTATCTCATGAAAACCATATAATGATCTAATTCGTGTATTCGCCATTATATTGTTGAGCGTGCTTTGCCAACTTATCGCTTACTTCCTCGTGTAGTTTTTACGTTATTATACAGAATTTCTGCTAAAATAATACTAATACATTGATATATTAATAATATACAAAAACTTTCTTAATCAGATTTCAATTAAAACAGTTTGAAGTCATTCATTATGCCTACCTATCCCTGTTGCTAAGAAACAGTAAATGGCATCGTCCAACGTGATTCGAACTCGACTTTTTGCCTGGAGCGATTAATCTCACTGATTTAATGTAATCAGCGTTCACCTACTGTCGGCATGCCATGAGAAGACCGATGAGTTGCTTAATGTGCTCATATGTTGTCGCTGCAGTTGCAGATGAATCTATTCAGTGTCGGGGGAACAAACAGCCAAATTTGAGTCGATCCAAGTTTCATCGATTTAAACAATAGGAAGATTTTCTTCTCTTATTTTTTTTTCATATTTCTCAGGTATCTACCTCTCCATGCAAACGTTTTCATTCGTTTGGAAACGGCCAAAACTCATTTTAGCGCTTTTCGTCCCTTCATAACTATAGACTGATCTGCAACTTCAGCGACACCATACGAGCATATTAAGCAACCCAGCGGTCTTCTCGTGGCGTGCGGACAGTTAGTGGAAACGCTTTTGGAATGAACTGTACATGTACATTTACAATACAAAAAAAATTATAATATTGGATTGTACACGATATTTCGGACAGAGGGAGTACAGTAGTTACATGTGTTTATAATTACAGTATGTAAGTTTATTGATGAATATTCTATACTTTGGTTGAATAATCTAAAAAAAAGTTTTAATAAAGAATAATTTGAAAAAAATCTAAAAAAATACGTTGAAGTAAAAAGGATTGCATTAAAAGAAAAAAAAAATTCTAAACTTCAACAATAAAATTTGAAAATTAAATATCCAATACAGTATAAGTACTGCACAGGTTTAACATTTCATACATGTACTTGTACTTACATATAATGTAATCCTTTATATAATTCAACAAAACAATATGTACATGTAAAACAATTTAATGAAACAAATTTGTACTGTAATTTTGAATTTTACATACGTACTGTACATGTAGTCTATGGGGGTTTTAATTCCATGTCATATACATTATCAGATAAAAAATGTACAGTATTATTTATTTTTTATTGTTTATGTTTGACTAATATACACAAAATTATTAAAAAGTTATTTAAAAATTATATTTCTTTGTTATTAACTATTTTTCAACGAAATTAGGTCTCTAAATTGTTATTTACTATACAGTATTCCTAAATCATCTTTTTGCCATACCATACAATAAGATAGCCTACGTGTACATTACTGTACGTACAGTACCTAACAGCAATGATTTTTTTTGAACAGGCAGACAACTCGCTGGCTACCAGGCAGCTGGAAGGACGTAAGCAAAACAAGGAAAGAATTGCATTGGCTGTCTGCTGCAATGAAGATGGCTCTGACACACTGCCCCTGTGGATTATTGGAAAGTTCATGAATCCCCGTTGTTTCATAAATATCAACCGTGGCAACCTCGGGTGCATTTATCGGGCAAATAGCAATGCATGGATGAACCAAGTGATCTTTGTAGAATGGCTGAATGCTTTTGATCGGCGCATGGTAGGCCGAAAGGTTCTTCTTATCCTTGACAACTATTCCTCTCACATCCCGCTTCAAGAAATTCCCATCCACGTTGATTTGCAAAATACAACTGTCTTTTACCTCCACATCAAAACTCCAGCCTTGTGACGCAGGAATTATCAGGAGCTTCAAAGCATACTACCGCAGAAGTTTCAATCGCATGCTGCTTCAGCGTCTTGAAGACCAGGTGGAAGCTCCTGAAGATTGATGTGCTGCAAGCGATCCGCACGGCAGTCCTAGCTTGGGACTCTGAAGTGAAGCCAGAGACGATCCGAAAACTGCTTTCATCATTGTAAAATCCGAACTGAGGATGTAGCTGCGCAAGATGTCACAGACCAAGACATCATTGACAATGAGGTCGAACGAGAATTAAGATCCCAGATCCGTGACCTTGGTTACCAGAAACCAATGTACGTCAGCATCCTCCTGCAGTATTCGGCAGAAGCAGTTGTTTCCTTTGCACTGTCAATTGATAACATCATTGAAGAACAACAGCAAGGTGAGATGGACGAGACTGTAGACTGTGTGGATGATGACAGTATTGAGCCAGTAAAGGTTACTCCATTTGAGGCACTTACGATGCTCGACTCACTGGAGATGTTTTGGCTGCAGTAAGATGAGCAGCATAAGGACTTTATCAACATTCTGTGCAGAATGAAGGACAAGGCTAACCTTATTAAGATACATCATTTGAAGCAGAAGACCATTAATGATTATTGTGCTCCTGTTTGAAAAAATTTCGTTCTACATTGTACATGTATGTATTGTATTTTCTGCCTTCATGTTTAGTTGTTACAGCACCACATACGTATATTGGACATTACAGTATATGCACTGTATTTCCTTCAATGTGTTCAATAAACGGAGTTCAATTAAGAAAACAGTCGGGACTAAGCACACTTTGTTCAATTTTTGTTCAATTTTTAAATTTGGGAGGGTTTTTTAATTTAAGCATAGGGCCCGAATTGGGACCGTGATAATTTGTTCAGCTAATTGATGGCTTTAATTTATAAAGGTTTAATTTAGACAGGTTCTACTGTAAACATATACTTTTCAATAAAAATAATCAGTCTTTAAAGAAACACTTTGCTTTCTAGTTATTCAGTAATTCGGTAGCATCTGCACTTGCTTATTATCATCAGTCTGATAAAATGGAAAATGAAGATGTTGCTGGAACAATTTCATTTACCTACAGAATGATTAATCTTTTAGATGCTCTAAACTAAAGACATACAACTGAAGCCATTAGACAGAAATCAAAACTGCAAAAGGTATTTTTTTCCTTTTTATTAAATTATTATATATAATAATTCAGTAAATCAAATCGGCAATACAAATTATTAATCTTTACAAACCTTGAAAATCCTTTCTATTAAAGATTCTTGAAGAAAACAGAATAATTTGATAGGGCTGATATTTTCAGTAGTTCTTTGCCACCCAAAGAGAGGTCATTTTTGAGCAAGCAAACCTCTGAATCGTTAAGAATAACATTGGACAGTTCGATTGCATTGGTTGATAATCTTTTAAAAAACGGATTTACATACGGTTTAACAAGCCGCTTCAATCAAGACCCTTTAGAGGTAATGCAGATATATTCATACTTATTTTGTTTGTTTATTTTGCTTGTATATGCTTAAAATTGTTTTTACTTTCAGAGATTTTTCGGAATGATACGACAATCAGGAGGAGACTCCCATCCAACGTCAAAACAGGTTTTATGCGTATACAGACTTTGTCAGCGTACAAACTTGTGAAACCTCCAAACCGTAGAAATGTGACACGCGACCCACTACAGTATTATTGCACCTAAAAGGCTTTTCTAGAAATTCCTTAAAAATTTCCGAGGACGAAAAACAAAATAATTGGCTGAATTAGATACTATCCTAGATAATCCAGATGATTTTGATATAAAGGCAATTATTACAGATCATGACTATTCCACAACTGCTACAGAAGATGATGTACTCTATTATTTAGGTGGTTACTTAGTTAAAAAATTAAAAAAACAGACCAACTGATTTGCCTGCTTTGAGGACACATCACTCTCATCAAATGAAGTACCATCGTGTGCAGCAAAACTTTTGATGTATAAAACATTTGGATTTTTGCATCATCCAAGTAAAAGACTTTTCGGATTATTGCAGACCTTAGAAAAACACATACAAAATTCATTATCTGCAGAAACCGTTTCTAGAGATGTTTATTTCAAAATTTTAAATGAAGTTCTGAGTAATCAAAACCTTTCAATTATGAAGATTGGATGTGAAATTCATTTAGTTACAATAAAAAAGTTTTGTGTTAATTTTTATATAATTTGCAGGTTACATTTTTATACTGAATATTTAAACCGCTTAAAACATGTTAACCAGCAGGTGAAAAAAAACAAGTAAAATTCAGACGTTGAAATCAATATTAAAAAAAAGAAAATGTTCAGAATAAAATAGATTTTTTAAAAACCGACTATTGTGTTCTTTAATGGGTTAAAAGCTAAAAAAGAATATAATTTAACTAATTTTAATAATGCATCTAAAATTGAATATAAAGTATAAATTTTCACAATTTAAAATTTTGTTTTAAAAATATAATAAAACTACAACGAAAATGTGTTCTTAATGCAATTATAAAGAGTAAAGCGTCCAGGTCACGCTGCTAGTATTGCCTCCTTAAGCTGGATTTCCATGTGCGCACTTTCTGCCTGAAAAACGGCGCTGACAAACGCGTACTGCCGAATCTGGAAATATGAAAGCAGCGAGGCAGTTTTGGCAGACGCGTTCTATCGACAGCGTGTTTCCATGTAAGCAGCTATTCTCTTTACACATGCGCAATACACTTCACTGCGCCTCAAGTACACTGAGTTAGCAAAATTCATGGGATAGCAAGCACATTGATTGATGGGTATGGCTGCGTCTCAAGTACACTGAGTTAGCAAAATTCATGGGATAGCAAGCACATTGATTGATGGGTATGGCTCACGAATTCACAGGGGTAACGGATTTTGGGAATGGACCATTAGACGTTGTGGGAAGAGCTTGGATAAGTGATTAATCAGAAATGGCACGTCGTCGCGAGTTGACGTCTTTTGAACGGGGTATGATAGTAGGTGCCCGACGCATGGGATGATCCATCTCGGCAGTGGTGCAGGAATTTGGCTTTCCCCGCTCAACTGTCTCCAGGGTGTACCGGGAATGGCTGGATGAAGGCATCACAGTCCACAACAGGCACCATATCGGGCGTCCAGCTGCCCTGAATGATCGTGACCGGCGACACATGGGACGAATGATTCAGAGAGACAGGAGCGCAACAGTGTGCAGCAAATCACAGACCAGTTCAATACTGGCCGCACTAGAAACGTCTCTCGGCGGACAATCCGTCGGAATCTGCATGCGCAATGCTTACCCAGCGTCATCGGACACTCCGGCGTGCATTTGCCACCAACCATCTTGGCTGGACTCTGCAACAGTGGCGTAACGTCATATGGTCGGATGAGTAACGAAATCAACTGTACTACGCTGATGGGAGGCACCGTGTGTGGCGCAGACCTCACGAAACGATGGATCTCGCATGCCAGCAGGTGGTCGTGCAGGGTGGTGGGGCGTCAGTGATGGTCTGGGGTGTATTTTCCTGGTTTGAAATGGGCCCTCTGGTTATCCTGGACCAAACGTTGAATGGTCCACGGTATCGTCAACTCATCGGAGACCATCTGCACCCGTTTTTGACATTTCAACACCCTTTCAAGATGACAATGCTCCACATCGCTCCAATGTCGTCCGCGAATGGTTCGAGGAGCATGCAGGAGAGGTCCAACGACTGAGCTGGCCAGCCCGGAGCCCTGACATGAATCCCATCGAGCATATCTGGGATGCTGTTGAAGTCAGGCTCCGGGCACTGGATCATCCGCCCACGAACGGGCAGCAACTATCTTCGGCTCTGCAGACTATCTGGTGTCAACTGCCTCCAGAAGTGTACCAGGGACTTGCAGACTCACTACCACGCCGTATTGCTGCACTCCACAGGGCCAGAGGAGGCCCGACCAGATATTAAGTAACTATCCCATGAGTTTTGCTAACTCAGTGTATATTACAAATCATGGAGGCCGTTCAGGTACGTTTCTTTGTGTTCGTGTCGATGTTTCTCCCAGCATATAAGTAATATATTAATCAAAATATATTCGATGACTGTGTGGAATTGATGGATATTATATACGGCTTTTGGTTTCGTAGAAGAGAAGTGCATTAGCGTTTCCATCTTCACGATGAGAGACCTAGCGAAAGCTTCGGCATTCGGTTCAGGTCTATTTCTAGGCTTAACCACAGCGTAGCGTAAACGTTGTAGAAGAATAAAACTATTGTAAATTATACTAGATACACACTCTCATATCAATGAATTATGACCAGCACCCTTTCAAGGCACACGCATGGTTCGCCCCAACAACGATTACACAGTGCAAAATTTGTATAACAGGCAGAGAAAGTTTTAAACGGCAGGGGCACGAGCCTTAAGATGGGTAAACGTCCGGATTTAACGGACATCCAAAAAGGGATGATAACAGGCTATCGCAGCAAGGGTGGCACCATTTCCGAAACGGCGCGATTTTTGTACTGTTCACGGTCCGCTGTTGTGAAGGTATACAAACAGTGGACAGCAGGGACAGTAATCGCGTCCCACTGTAAAGGATCACGAGCCATCGACCAACGGGGTGAGCGGCGACTACAACGACTCGTAAAAGGTGACAGGAGAGCCACAATCCATCAACTGACCACCAGGAGGTCTAGGCTGAGCTCATCGACAAGCAGTCGACTGACGACAGTGTCGATGGTCACGTGGTTAATGACGCATTTGTCGATTCAAGCTGGCATCAACACGACTTGTCTACAATGTCTACAGAGTCTACAATGTAGACTTGTCTACAGAGTCTACAGTGTAGACTTGTCTACAGAGTCTACAGTGTACAGACTCTACACCGTCGATTTTCTAGTGTAGATTCTGACCATCGACAACTGCCTTATTCTTGTCTACAATTCAAGAGCAGTCGACTATGCACTTGGCGATTGTTATTTCAGAATTTACCAACAGATTTCTTATTAAAATCTTTTTTTCCTTCGTTTCCGGCCTGCAGGGTAAATACACATAGCTCAAGAATACACATTTTTTAAAAATATTACCGAAACTTGTTTAAAAATATTTACATACATGAAGTACTCTCTTGTGCTACGAAACCTGAACTGTGAAAATAATAATATAGTGTGTCTTCAGGTATGTGTTTATGTATGTATTTATCTGTATACATGGATAAATGTGTAAAATTATGTGTAAACTTGTGTATATCATTATGTGTAAATTTGTGTATAAATGTGTAATATGCCACTTATCGACGGTTAGATTTTATCGAGATCGACAGCTTGTCGATGAGTTCAGCCTAGACCCCCAGCTTCAACAGTGGTGCAACAGATGTGTATCCGACATTACCGTTGAACGCATCCTGCTACGGATGGGCCTGAATAGTCGACGCATGGTTGCTGCATCCATGTTGACCAGGGATCATCGTCTATGACGCCTAGACTTTGCACGTGAGCACCACCATTGGACCACAGACGAGTGGGCTAAGGTCGCCTTCTCCGACGAGTCAAGGTTTTTGCTCCATAAGAATGACGGGCGATGGTGAGTGCGTCGTAAACGCCATGAAAAAAGACTGCAGGAGGCTATTGTGCGCCGAAAACTGGCTGGTGGTGGTACTATGAATGTGTGGGAAATCTTCTGATTGAAGCAGTTTGGTCCACTGATTCGTCTAGAGGTCAATTTGAATGCCTGTAGCTATCTGTCCATCGTAGCGGACCAGGTGCAGCCGTACAGGCTCACGATGTTCCCCCAATGTGATGGCGTGTTCCAGCAGGACAATGCACCCTGCCACAAGGCACGTCTCCTTGTGGATTGGTTCGAGAAACACTCTACTGACTTTCGAGTGCTCCCTTGGCTCGCTAATTCGCTGGACATCAATCCAATCGAACATCTGTGGGAGCACCTTGATCGCCATGTACGGCAGCTGGACCCTCCACCTAAGACTCTCGAAGCTCTATGTAAAGCGCTTCAAGCAGAATGGACTGCCATACCATCGGACACATACCGCGCACTTCTTGCGTCCATGCCACGACGCCTACCAACAATTATAGTGGCGAAGGGTGGCTACTCCATTTACTAAGCGGGTGGTCAAAATTCAGTGATATGACAGTGTATGTGGATATTTAAGTGAACGCAAAAAAGAATGCACATAATGCAATTTTCGAATAGGTTTTAGGTTAAAAGTTTTATTTTAAATAACAAGACGTTCTACGATCGTGAACGACACGGTGCCGAAGATTTCAACTCCGGGAGTCGTTGGTTCCTTTGGCCGTCGTTCGCTAGGCCAGGCCTGGTGGCGAGAGTGTTGAAAACAAGCTCCTGTTGAAAATTACACAGACATAAATTAGTAACACATGTACATTAAAGCAAATATAGAAAGAATGCACACAATTTTATTTTCGGGCAGAACAGCGTTAATATTTTTAGCACATTTTCTATATATAGAAATGTGCTTATGTGATCGGTTTGTCCAGCTGTCCGTCCGTCCGTCTGTAGACAATCCCACAATTCATTGCGTTGCAAGTATTGAATTGCATGTATTGCAATCTCACAATTCATTCAATCATGTCTTGAATTGCTGGAAGAAACGAATTATCCTCGCATTTGGTAAAACGCGTGTTGAGAACATGGGTTCGGTTCTGCGCGTGCTCTAAACGTTAATGAGATGGTGTGCGTGCAGGATGCACGTGTTTGACGATTATTAAAAGGGCAGCTCGGTCCCTAAATCAAGAGAATTTTTTTATTCCTAGGGAGCTTAGCATTTATTACGATAACTTGAAAACGAATTAACTTTTTCACAGTCTGTTTTCACCAATCCATTAAAATTGGACAGAGTGCGCAGAAGTACGAACGTGAGATACAGGAATAAGTACGTGCTCTAATAGCACGTGCTTTAATGGTACCATTATGATACCCTTGTAAACATTTCCTATAACAAGATATGGCATGTAATATATCAAACAAATTGTCACAACATATCATGAACGAACATAAAAGAGTAACTAGTGATAGCAAGTATCGGTCTAAAGGCACGTGTACGTGCAAGGATGTCTCATGAATGAATATAACGGTATATAGTGATGTCTGAATTGTTTAGTAGTACGTGTTTTAATGGTACCAAGTGGTACCATTGGAACTTTCAATGCTAAGATATGGCATGTAATATATCAAACGACTCGTAATAACGTGCCATGAGTGAATATCACGTGTAAATAATGATCATAGTTATTGGTTTAGTAGCACGTGCCCTAATGGTGCCCTATGATACCATATGGTAATCTTGATACTTTCAATGCTAAGATATGGCATGTAATATATCAAACGACTCGTAACAACGAGAAAATAATGATAATGGTTAACAGTTTAGTAGCACGTACACTAATGGTGCCCTATGGCATGATATGGTACCATTTGAACTTTCAATTCTAAACCAGGGCATGTAATATATCTAACGACTCGTAACAACATGTACTGAGTGAATATCATGAGAAAATAATGATAATTGTTATTGGTTTAGTAGCACGTGCCCTAATGGTGCACTATGAAACCATATGGTACCATTGGAACTTTCAATGCTAAGATATGGCATGTAATATATCAAACGACTCGTAACAAGGTGCCATGAGTGAATATCACGAGAAAATAATGATAATGGTTATTGGTTTACTAGCACGTGCCCTAATGGTGCCCTATGAAACCATATAGTACCATTGGATATTTCAATGCTAAGATATGGCATGTAATAGATCAAACGACTCGTAATAACGTGCCATGAGTGAATATCACGTGTAAATAATGATAATAGTTATTGGTTTAGTAGCACGTGCCCTAATGGTGCCCTATGATACCATATGGTAACCTTGGAACTTTCAATGCTAAGATATGGCATGTAATATATCAAACGACTCGTAACAACGTGCCATGAGTAACTATCACGAGAAAATAATGAGAACGGTTAACAGTTTAGTAGCACGTGCCCTAATGGTGCCCTATGGCATGATATGGTACCATTGGAAGTTTCAATTCTAACACATGGCATGTAATATATCAAACGACTCGTAACAACATGTAATGAGTGAATATCATGAGAAAATAATAATTGTTATTGGTTTAGTAGCACGTGCCCTAATGGTGCCCTATGAAACCATTGGAACTTTCAATGCTAAGATATGGCATGTAATATATAAAACGACTCGTAACAACATGTAATGAGTGAATATCATGAGAAAATAATGATAATTGTTTTTGGTTTAGTAGCACGTGCCCTAATGGTGCCCTATGAAACCATATGGTACCATTGGAACTTTCAATGCTAAGATATGGCATGTAATATATCAAACGACTCGTAACAAGGTGCCATGAGTGAATATCACGAGAAAATAATGATAATGGTTATTGGTTTAATAGCACGTGCCCTAATGGTGCCATATGATACCATATGGTACCATTGGAAATTTTAATGCTAAGATATGGCATATAATATATCAAACAACTGGTAATAACCTGCCATGAGTGAATATCACGTGTAAATAATGATAATGGTTATTGGTTTACTAGTGCGTGCCCTAATGGTGCTCTATGATACCATATGGTACCATTGGAACTTTCAATGCTAAGATATGGCATGTAATATATCAAACAACTCGTTACAATGTGCCATGAGTGAATATCACGTGTAAATAATGATAATTGTATTGGCTTAGTAGCACGTGCCTTAAAGGTGCAATATAATACCATATGGCACCATTGGAACTTTAAATGTTAACATATGGCATGTAATATATCAAACAACTCGTAACAACGTGCCATGAGTGAATATAACGAGTAAATAATGATAGTGGCAATTGGTTTTGTAGCTCGTGCCCTAATGGTACAATACAGAATTTATAGAACTTTTAATGCTAAGATATGGCGTGTAATATATCAACCAACTCCTTACGCGTTATTAGATCTTTTGTTATCCATAGCTTATTTGAATCAAGAGTATAGTACTCTTAGGCTTAATGGTATCTAAAACTCATTACTAATTAATTTAATAGTAGTTTATCGCTTGCTTCAATAAGACTTTAGTAATTTAATTTGAAAATCTAATAGATGTTTACATAAAACGCTTCAGGAGTTGAGGCTCACTTCGTTTAACATTATGTGAGAATTCTTACAAATTAAAGAACTTTTATTTTTTTAAGTGTATGAGGAATAACTTCACTCTCCATTTACCTTTCATTCTTCAGGTTTTTTCTTTTAAATTCTCTCTATACGTTAGCCTATTTAAATAGTAATTTACAATTTAGTTTTCATATTTATTTATTTATTCTCAAGTGTTTTAAAATGTTGGTTAATTCTATATATCCATGTACGATGCTATAACAAGAAAATGTGCTCCCTTTATCCGCTTTGGCGGTAAAATCATTCTTGTTATACTTTTTTATTTGAACCGATGAAAAATGACTTGCAAACGGCGTGTTTTAAATGTATAGGCTTATTTTCTAAAATCCATTCCTTTGTGCGCGTCGGTGAAATAATAATAATAAAATATATATATTTACATACAATAACGAAAATGTATCGTGTGTCTTTTAGATAAGTTTAAACACTGTTCAAGTTTATCTGCCTTCTCGGGCTACTGGATCAAATTCAATATTGATCTATGATTATCCATGATAATCCAAAAATCCACCAAAGAAGCTATATTAATATTATTATTGTATTCCTTGACCGTTCTTTATGAAATATTTTAAACAAATAAATATTCTGACAGTCGATGCATCGACGCTCAATTTTACAAAACAAATGAAGCTCGTTTAACATCCTTCTTTTTAATTAAGTTAAAAATCATTATATAAAAAAACAAATAACTAACTAATTAAATAAATGAGTAAATAAATAATATTTTAGTTGAATAAAAACTATATTTTTATATATTATTTTACATAGAAGAATCCAACAAATAATCAGGTAGTTACAACAGAGTGAGAGATTTCCAAGCGTAAAAACAGGGATGGATGAAGGAGGTGGGGGGGATTTTCATCTGTTCTTGGTAGAATCCTATAAATGACGTCATTTTTTGCCCAAATCGGCAGCAAAAGTTGAACTGAATCTACTTCTAAATTCTGCCGAAATTCGCAGTGCGTCTAAGCGCGCTGCTTTTGTGTTTCCACATAAGCAGCTAAACAAGGGCAGCAAAATTGGTAGAAATCGCCGTTTTGGGCAGAAAATGACGTCATTTGACGCGTTGACGCGCACATGGAAATCCACCTTTACGCCTTCTACTTTACCATGCACCATCAAGCGGATAAAGTTTCATTACAGATGTACGAACGAGAGTTCGACCACCTCCCCCTTGAACGGACGTTGCGATATTCTTTTCGATACGATATTCAGCATCGATATCAAACTTAGAGCCAAGTATCGATACCTCAATATTATCGAAAAGAAAGTATCGTATCCTTCGATACTCTTATAAAGCAGGCACAATTGCATGTATTTAAATTTCAAGTAATATTGAACTTTATACAGCATGTTTCTGTACAAACTTTCAGGATATGTTCCAGGGACCAAAACAAGCACAAGATGTCATATGAGCAATAAGTAGAAAACGCGTCGTTCTAGAGTTATATTATTTTGAAGGTGTCCTTCAGTAGATAAAATTAACACGATTAAAGCCTATAGGTGTTGCAAATTGTGTGATTTATTAAGTTGTGGAATGATTTATTGGTCCGTCTGTCCCCTTTATATTTTCTACATTTTTTTTACGTAGAAAGTTGAAATTTCGAACATAGCTTACCAAAGGCATGTCCTCCTTCACAATTTAATTTGCTTTTCATTAGCCCACTGGGGTCGGAATTACGTGGGTGGGAGAGGGGATCAAAATGTCTGCATGGTACTGGAGAGAAATTCAGTATGCATATTACTATGAAGTTTGGGAAAAATTGTCCCAGTAGGGTCGAAGTTGTGTGGGTAGCAGTCATTTGGTCTTAAGAAATATGGAAACATAATTCATATATGTCCTTCGATCGGCAATGGTGAGAAACGAAAGAAGATAGAGCTCTTTTACATTTTTTGGTTCGAATACTACGTTCGAGAAAATCAATTTTTTGATTAAAAATTTTGGGAGGATATAAAAGTGAAGATAAAGGGGTAAAAATACATGACCTCAGGGCTTCCACTAATTTCCTTTACCCTCCTCGGGGGCGGGGGGGGGGATAATTTCATGTTTCTACGATATAACAAGAAACTATACTTTTGCTATAGTAAATGATCAAAATGGCCTCCGTTAGATTACAAGGAAACCTGTGCACGTCACCGCATGGATTGACGAACATGTTCGAAAATAACAGGTATATGACAGATGATGTCGCAACCATCCAGGATCCGCTGACGAGGAATTGCAACATCTGGAAATGGGGCAGAATAAACACGCGTTTTAAAATACCCTCAGAAGAAGACGTCCAATGGGTTCATGTCAGGAGAACACAATTTTCTTCAGACGTTTCTTTGAATTGTCGTAACTCTTCTGCTTGTTTTAATCTCTGGAACATATCCTGAAAGTTTGTACACACCATTCAAAAATATCATGTACTGTATATTCTACAAGCGACAGCTTACAACAAACAAAAGTTGTTGCTTATTATTATTGTTGCAAAGAACATGATGTTTAATTTCTAAATTGGTGGCAAAGCCTACATGAATTAAACCTCTTAATCCATTTGACTTTGGAGACGGTAAATAAAATACGCAATAGTACATAAGGCCGCATACAGAGTGAGAGCGTCGAGTCAAAAAGCGAGTCCTGAACAAGAAAGTAAGGAGAGGAAATTGTAAAGGGTGATCGAATTCTGAATAGGGATTAACTCGTTATCCATTGTTCAAGTCCTATAGAAATTTCGCTTCTTGACTCGACGCTTTCACTATGTACGCGGCCTAAGGAGTGGGACCGTCATTGACTCGGCAGATGGAAAAGATGGTACGAAACATTAATAGGCATAAGCATAAAAATATATTTCTAAACTTTAAAAAATAGTAACGATACTCATATTTTTTTTTCGATACCACGATATTATCGAATAACCGATACCGATACTGCCAATATCGAAAGAAAAGTATCGATACTTACTCATATGAGTACTATCGCAACGTCCCTACCCCCTTCTATTCACTCGGGTACATGTATTAGCATTCAAGACTTCGTGCATATGCTCACCCAGATTAGGGACATGGCCAATTGGCTGGAGACAATCCGGACGTTAATACTAATGCAAAAGATTACGGGAAAAGCAGCAGAAAAGATTAGGCAGTTGAACCTGCAGGCAAGCAGCGGCTACGCAAAGCTATCAGAGCGTTTGGCAAGAACGTTCGAAGCGCTGCAAGATTTATTTGGCGTGCAAACGATGTGGAGAGAGCGCTGCAAGATTTATTTGGCGCGGTACAAAAACCAGATGAGAGAATGCCAGAGTTCACGGTTCGACGGGAAATGTTGTATGACGCGGAACATGAGAACCCATGGGTAAGGGACAGAGACAAAAAAAAGGTCTTACTCGCCCAACTTAAACAAGGCTTGTTGCCGGAATTCGCAGAACCATGGCTATACATCCCACGACGTTCGTACAAATGTTGACAACTAGAAAAGCTAGGCATGGTAGGAATCACTAACGAAATGCAGCGACAGATCCTAAGATTGTAGGGCGATGTACGATTGCTCCAGAAGCAGCTGCACCTCACGAGGGGTCAGCCAGGGTGGGAGGCCCGCTCAGCCAACATGGCAGAATTACATGGTGGTCAACCTAAGGAACAGTGGGATCTGGAATTACGGGCACAGATGGAGAGGCTGACCGGGCAGTACACGGTTTGCTTTGCAGATGGCCTGGGTAACATCTCAGGGATTATAGGCTTCCAGGATGAGTATAAGATCAATAGAGAGAAAGCGATCTTTGTTAGACAATACTCCATATCGCGCATAAATTTAAAACAGTACAAGGAACTCATACGACAATATCAGCAGGTGGGGATAATCGAGATGAGTAGAAGCGCATGGAACTCACCTGTGCACATAGTAAGGAAAGCAAATGGGGAAATAAGCATGACACTCGACCTCTGCAAAATAAATGAGGTGACTAGTACTACGTTCGCACTAGCACACTGAATCTAGATCGGCAGTTTGAACTAGATTCGACTTTTGAAGTGCCAACCCTAGCGATCTGGATTCGAAATAAATCAATGTCCCCAAAATTCGATTCATTGGCCAAGCCAACATGAATGACCAGTGGTAGAAAAATATGGCCGCCCGTTAGCTGATGCTCACCGTCACAGAACTTTCGTGTTTTTTTCCCGCATAAATGTCTTTAATTTTCTATAATGTGATAAATCATTAACTTATTAATTATATTTGTCACAATAATAAATTCAGAGCATAATCGCGATGGGGCTGATCGATATCATCCGAGAAAATTAGGGGAAGCTATTCTGAACTTTTACCATCATTTGAATTTTTGAATAGTTATTAATCTGCTTCACTGGCGTAGTTTAGTAAAATTGGGCCCTGGGCAAATTGTGCACCCCTTAACAGTCCCAGTGCAAGTGCCATGGGTGCGATATTTTATTCACTATAATCTTGCCATGCTGCATGCTTACCATAAATTACTCATCGGAGTGAAGCGTTAATATTGAATTCCACTTCAAATGATTAGATATACAATCGAGTTAAACATACAAAGCGCAATCTATCGATCCTTATTTAATAGCACACATAATTATAGATATAATTTATAAATTCACTTTCATTCAAGAAGTTAATCTTTTATTGTTCATATGAGAGACGTGAGAAAATGAAAATTGGGCAATCAGGTGGATCATCGGCTCTCTTCCAATAAACAATGCTGAACTTCAGGGGGAGACAGCCATTATTGATGAATCAAGTCTATCAATGACTGAAAATGATGAATTTGCTGGTGATCTGTATGATAGAGGTATATTTTGAAATTTAATAAATTTTTACTCAACAATTTTGGGTACATAAGTTGTTTATGTAACCAACTTTAATGGTAAGCCGTAGAAACTTGTTGATAAATGTTAGAGATTTAAAAAAATTAATATTTAAAACAGGTGTTCCACAAATTCTGCAGCAACTAGCTGATGATGGTCAATGTAGCATCACCGAGGGTACAGAGCCCAGCACTAGTTCCAATGACGCCAACATCACTGCAACAGATAGTATCACCAGCAGTGATGAACCAAGTCCAAGCACATATTCTGAACAAGTGTAAAGACAATCCCCTGGAGAGTGGTTCATGGAACGTCGCAATCGAGCCAAAAAAACAACAATAATGGGTAGCCCAATGGAAGAGTTTCTAACCGTTATGAAGCATGGAGATATTGCACAAAAGAAGAGAGTTAAGGAAATAGTGACAGTTATGCGGGAACAGATTGAGTTTGTAAAGGAAAGTATTACCTTATAGAGCAATTTTAATAACCTCTTCCAGCAATACCTAAACGCAATACTAAAGATAAAGCACTTACTAAAAAGAGAGACATACGAGGGTAGCCCAGAAAGTAATGCACCACAATTTTTTTTTTCAACTTTTATTGAAAACAATGAAACTTATACAAACGAAAGAATGATGTTTCTTCTACACTGCCTATTCTTCCACATAATCTCCGTCCCGTTCTATGGCCTTCCTCCAGCGAGGCACAAGGGCGTGTATGCTCTGTCGGTACCATCCCTTGTTCTGTTCACGAAGCCATGTCTTTACTGTGCGAATCACCTATTCGTCATCCTCAAAATGCCTTCCACGAATGGCATTCTTCAATGGCCCAAACAAGTGAAAGTCTGAGGGCGCTAGGTCAGGGCTGTAGGGTGGATGGGGTAACACTGTCCAACCCTGTTTTGTGACGTGTTCCGACGTCAGGTGCGACAGCCGAGGATGGCCGCTCCGACTGTGGCAAATCTTGGAGCTCCGCCTAACCGCTTTCTGATGGCTTCACCCTCTGTGCCCAGCGACTAACCGTACTTCTGTCGACTGCTGATGCTCCCTAAACTACACATAAACGTTTGTGAATGTTTCCAACCGTTTCTTGCTCCGCAATGAGAAATTCAATGACGACACGCTGCTTGTAACGTACATCACTTACAGACGCCATGTTGTTCCATAGCTGCACGTACGCTATCTATCGGAAGAAACGGAAACTTTGCACGCACACTCCGAAAACTTCATAGAATGGATATCTCAAGTTTCGCATTCGTACCATTATTGGGAACCGAGAAAACAAGTGTGGTGCATTACTTTCTGGTCTACCAACGTACAATCATTTTCCATAAATGATATTTTTTCCCTTTCATGGATGTAAGTATACAGGCTACTTCAGTTCGAGAATGGAAAATAGATTTATTCGTAAAATAATATTTTGATGACTTCCATGTAGGTGAAACTTAAAAAACTAAACATTACATGTCAAAAGATGGGATGCACAGTTCGGTTATTAAAATATTTATGTAAATTGTAGAAATTGTCACTTGTTGAAGCGAAAAGATGATATGGTTAACGGAAGAATAAAAAATATCACTTGTGGAAATGTGATTGTATGTCTCTTTCTTTAGTAAGTACAAGCAAAAAAGTTCATATGAACATGGGTCCGAATTTTAACGATAACTGAGATATGAACAGAAATAAAAATACCACCACCAAGATCAACAAGTTAATTACTCAGGTGGTTCTGTAAAGCCTAAACTAATGAAATTTGGAGGAATAACCGGGTACATAACACGGTGTATACAGTTTGATCGAAGTAAGTTTGATCGAATTCCAACGATAAGTTTCCGAGTTAAGCAGTCAAAATTGTAACAAGTGCTGGTTAGTATTCACAAGTTAACACGTGTTATGATGTTGAATGAATAACTCGGAAACTTCTTGTTGGAATTCGATCAGATTTTAACAGTATGCGGAGTTTTATGTACCCTGTTATTCCTCCAAATTTCATTAATCTAGGCTTTACAGAACCTGAGCTATCAACTTGTTGATGTAGTGGCGGCATTTTTATTCTTGTTAATATCTCAGTTATCGTTCAAATTCGGACCCATGTTCATATGAACTTTTTTGCTTAGAATCACCCATACTACCTCCCCTCCAAGTTTGTACAGACCGTTCAGATACACCCTGTATAATCGAAATTTATACAAATTGAATAAATAAAATTCAAATAAAAGTTAATTAAAATTTTAAACAAGTTTTCCATAATCATTCTTTTTCAAATTTAAGTAATACACTGTATACATATTGTTTTAATTTTCAAACTACAACAGTGAATTACAATGCTTTGCAATGAAATTGCCCCATCAACAAGGAGCTATCCGATCTTATCCATATTTATTATGGGGCGGGGGGGTTCGTCTACCTCCGACTAGTAAACGATTAGATGAATGCTCACGGGATATGACCATTTGGGTTGATACAGGGAGTCCGGGTGCCTGTATAGGCTCATCAGTTGACACCTGTGCGAGACGTTCCATACAGTAGGGATGAAGCAATTGTCTCGTGAACGTACAGTACTGTAATCCGCACAATGGTCTCAAAGCCGCGACAACGACAGCCGTTCACGCAGAACATTGAACGAGGTCGGATTATTGGCCTGTCCGATGCTGGATGGTCAACCAGGCGGATTGCTGTCAATGTGTCGCGGGACGCACAAACGATAGACCGATGTTGGAGGCAATGGCGAGAGGAAGGCAGACGTGCCAGAAGACCAGGCTCTGGGGCCCGGAGAAGCACGTCAGCTCGTACCGATATGCGGATACTGCGAACAGCGCTAGCGGACAGAACCATTACTCTGCGGTAACTACGCGACACAATATGATTATTCCCGGTACTGCTCCAGCGTCAATAGCGACAAATAGCACGCCGGTTACATGCCGCGACAATGCCTGCCAAGCGTCCATTGTTGTGTCTTCCTTTGACACCTGAGCACCGCGCGATACGACTGCAATGGTGTCGTGAACGAGTGGGCTGGCGAATGGAATGGCGCTGGGTGGTCTTCAGCGACAAATCCCGCTTTTATTTGGACACTGACCACAGACGGAGAGGGGTGTGGCGCAGACCGTTAGAACGTGCCAATGAAGAATGCATCCGGTATCGCCTTCGTGGACCAACACTCGGGATCATGGTCTAGGGTGCCATCGGCTACGATACCATAACGCCTTCAGTCATCATCCAAGGCACCCTGACAGCAGCATGGTACAACAGAGATTCTGCAGCCCGTATTACTGCCCTTTCTGTACACCATACTCGGCGCAGTCTGTCGGCAGGATAACGCCAGACCGCACACAGCAAACATGAGCATGGCATATCTGCATGATGTCAATTGCCTGTCATGGCCCGCGAGGTCCCTAGACCTATCACCAATTGAGAATGTGTGGGACATGGTGGAACGTCATTTACGATCACCTTGGAATCTCCATGAACTGACACAGCGGATTCATCAGGCCTGGGCAGACGTACCCCAAGATGACATTCGCAAACTGTATGATCACCTATACCTGCGGCTGGTACAAAGCATCGCCGCTAGAGGTGGTGCCACAACCTACTGATGCCGCTTTCCGTTGGGACACTGTACAAACGAGTGCACGTCTTAACTCCATAACGTAATAAAGGTGTGTTCAGATGTATCTCTTGCTGTATACCTACTTTTGGCTCATTCGGATAACTCCTTGTGGGTGGGGCAATTTCATTGCAAAGCAGTGTTGGTTGGTTGGTTTGGTATTAACGTCTTTTCAGGACGGCGTTTTAGGGGCCGTAAATTTGGCCTCGCAAGGGTTCTTTAACGTGCAGCCGGCAAACGACTACACAGGAACAATGAGAAAAAACAGAGAAAAGAGAAAAAAAATACACAATCTAGAAAAAACAGCTACTGTCATTTCTGAGTTTAAACTGACAAAAAACGCGTGATAAGTAAAACAGTCAAATCCATGACTTCAAAAGTTCGCAGCTAACTTCATCTTAATCGCCATTGTGTACTGAGTTTTCGACGCCGGCACGAATGCTCTTGCAAATGATTACTTAGTTCGGTGTTACTGGTGGCAAATGAAGGTTTTAGAATTGGAATATTGCCGAGGTATGTATATTGTTACCGAATTATTGTGTAAACTTTATTGAAAAATGAGTTATATTGCTATTAAAAACAAATGGGAGTTAGAAGTTTTTCTTTAAACTAAATCACAGATTTATTGTACTAGCAGGTATTATGTATTGTAATCAATTATTAACTATTTAGCACTGTATTAGTTTTTTAATTAATATCTCGCTTTCATATGTCTGTTTGTACAGGGTGAGTCAAAAGTCGCAGTAAACCCTGTTTTTTCGAAAACCTTGCATGAATAGAGAAATCTGAATATTCCAATAAGGTATGGGTAAGGTGGGCTATTTTTTACGGTATGCACCGAACATGGCCGCCATCTTGAAATCGGCCATCTTGAATCTAAGTCATTTTTTTTAATGGAAAGGGGGTCGTGTGATATATCAAATAACATCAGTATTTTCTGACAATTTCATTCCTGTAAGCAGATTTGAAGTAGCAGATATGGTTCAAAAGTTACAACACATTTTGTTTGGAATTACAGGCTGGACTGTTCTCCATAAAAGACAGTCATTTAATGTGTTAAACATAGTGTCTCTCTCGGTCAAGACACATTTGAAGGCGCTGAATTCAATCGTCAAGCACTCGCAGAAGGATTTCCGCACAAATGCTAGCACACGCTTTTTCAGTACGTTGCTGGAGATGGTGTCTGTTTCTGATTTTATCTGCATATACGAGTTGCTTTAAATGACCCCACAGATAAAGTCAAGTGATGTGAAATTAGGTGATCTGGGTGGCCTTTCCACAGCACCACGTCGGCCAATCCAATGACCAGGAAATTGAACCTCTAACCACTGAATAAGACACCTTGTGCAAAAGAGGGATCTTGTCGATGTTGCTCTAGGGCCCACGTACAAAACTCCATACGTCTGTCTGGGACATCCGCTGCTAGTTGCTGTAGTATCTGAATCTTGAATGGATGCCATTGATGAGCATGAAGGATTCGTACGATCGATGAATGGCTGATTCCACATTCTCCTGACCAACGTCGTGTGCTGCGTTGTGGGCTCTTGACGAAGGACGCCAAAATCATTGTTGAGGTTGTCTTGTCAGTAGCACTTATTGGACGGCCACTACGTGCCTTGTCAACCAGTCCCAGATACTCGGAATATCATAATTAAGCACCTGACAGTGTTGTGTGAAATTGGAGGTATCTTTCTGGGTGCGGGTGTTAAAATCTGCAGCTATGACACGGAAACTTCATTCTCCAGACATCAAAATGACCTGAATTCTCTCCTTCGTGGTCAAAGCCATCTTCAGTTACCTGCTACAAAATGAAACAAAATGTGTTGTAACTTTTGAACCATAACTTCTACTTCAAATCTGTTTTCAGGAATGAAATTGTCAGAAAATGCTGATGTTATTCGATATATCACACGACCCCCTTTCCATTTAAATTAATTGACTTAGGTTCAAGAAGGCGGCCATGTTTGGTACATACCGTAAAACACAGACCACCTCACCCATACCTTACTGGAATATTCAGATTTCTCAATTCCTGCAAGGTTTTCGAAAAAACAGGGTGTACTCCGACTTTTGACTCGCCCTGTATAGTAAAGTATTTTATACAGGGTGCGGCAAGTTAACTTCCGTTTTTGAAATGAGTGCTCTGAAACTTACAGGAGCCGCCGGCAGGCGATCGTGGTCTCGTTCGAGAGAGGGGATCCTAAAGTTTTGTGACCTTGTGGTTCAGTCGCCATCATGCGTTGGAATAACGAACAGCGTGCATTTGCCGTAGAGGCCTATTTTTCCAAAGGACGTTCGGTGGTTTCAACCCAGCGTGCTTTTCGAAATTACTTCAATATTTTCAGAACGGAAATATTTGCACCTGTCCCAGAACGGAAATTTTTTGTGGGTCACAACGTTCAGGGAAACTGGTTCAGTGTAGAAAAAAGAAGTGGAAACGCACGTCCCATCAGATCACCTGAGAGCATCGAAGCAGTGAGAGTGTCATTTTTGCGATCACTGCGGCATTCGGCGCGCAAACATGAGTCTGCCTTCGGAATTTCCGATCGCTCCGTAAGGCGAATTCTGCACAATGAGCTTAATTTCCATCCGTACAAGTTGGCCATTGCGCATGAACTATCTGATCGCGACTTTAATGCTCGAAGAAATGCGTGTGAAGCACTTCTGGAACACATCCATCAAGACGCACTTGTGTTTTTCAGTTCTGAGGCTTATTTCCATTTGACTGGGCGCATCAATAAGCAAATATGCGCTATTGGGCTGCCGAGAACCCCCGAGAACTCCATCAGAGGCCTTTGCATTCACCACGTGTCACCGTTTGGTGCGCAATCTCGTCAGTTGGAATTATCGGCCCATGGTTTTTTGAGGAAAATGAGCAGACTGTCACAGTCACTTCAGACCATTATGTAAACATGTTCCAGAAGTTTTTTTTGCCACTACTGGATGAAATGGACTTGGGGGACGTATGGTTTCAGCAGGACGGAGCAACGGAGCAACGGCCCATACGTCAAGGGCATCGATGGCTGTGTTGCGAGATCACTTCCCAGGGCGCCTCATCTCACGGTGAGGCGATCTGGAGTGGCCGGCGCGTTCTCCCGATTTGTCCCCATGTGAATTTTTTTGTGGGGGTGTTTGAAATCCCGTGTCTATACTAACCGCCCACAGACTCTGGACGACCTGAAGAGAAACATTTAAGGAGAGACGGCCAACCTAACCATCAATATGCTGGAGAGAGTGATGAGAAACACCAGAATTCGGTTCACCCAGTGTATCGACAATGGCGGGCGTCACTTACCCGTATCATTTTTAAAAGTATGTAAACCACAACTTTAAACATGTAAATTTTGTATAAAACAAAAAATAAAACGATATCTTTAATACTTATTGTTTTATTGCAATACGAAACAAGGAAGTTAGATTGCCGCACCCTGTATCTATAGAATAATTTATAATTTTATATTTACATGTGATGTTCGTTAGATTATTATTTATATAATTCGTTGATTTTGCATTATTTTTTAGATGTCTTTAAGGGTTCATTGGCGAAGCCAAAAAATCTTGGACTTGTGTAGTACAAGTAAAGAAGAACACAATGTCAAAAGGAGTCGGAATCATCTCAAACACCAAATTCTGAAGAATGGTCTGTAGTCCAAAATGTTGAACTTGAAATACATAAATTTATCTGAAACAGTATCTGATGACTTCAGCTCAAACACGTTTGATGTTGAAAAAATAAGGCACACTAACCCAAGTAATCTCAACCGACTCTCACCGTCCATATCAAATGAGGTAATATTGGAAAATATTTCTAGTATGCTAGTACCGAATAATACACTGTTATTTTTTGATGTCACGCTGAACTCAAACATAAATAGTGACATCGATGCTCAAAATGTAGAACAAGAAGTTCAATTCAAAGACAGCAATATGATTTCCCTTTTACCTTCAAACTCGCCCGTGCCCAATTTGGTCAACTTTACAAAACCTGATGAGCATCACCGTAGCAACAATCTGATTTCTGAAGATACCATCGAGCAGTGCACTTTACAAGAAACTGAAAACAGTCCATAGAAACTCTTTGACAGGTGTTACCGACAGTATTGGCCCTAGTGGGTCAAACCTATTCAACCATATAGAAGATGTGACATCAGATGAAAGTACACAAGGAAGCTTAGTACCATATAAAATTAATTCCGACTCGCAATCTATGAAAACTACTCAGAGAAAAGCAAGAAAAGAAAGAAACGGAGTCAGATTCGAAAATCAAATCAGTTTGCTGAAGGAAACGGAAAGTTTAGAGAAACCGTAAAAAGTATTATGGAAGAAAAAATGAAAAATGGAATTACCAAATTTCAAGGAACCCTAGAGTAATGAAGAATAGATGCCTGTGTAAAGACACTGAAAAAGGATCTTTAAAATGTTCAATGTTTACAGAAACAGATAGGCAGAATATTTTCAAAGAATTTTGGAGTATGAGCTGGCCAGAAAAAAAAGGATACAGGGTGTCTCAAAACATGTACTAACATTTTGAATGACTATAAAAACATTATTTAAGAATATAGAGACAAGTTTAAAGGCTTGAATTACAAAAGACAACTGTAATTAATGAACCATCTTCGCAAATGTTCAAATTGATGACCGTTATTATCCAGACAAAGCTTATAATGCGCACCAATGGATTCGCAAACGGTAATGAGGGTTTCCTGCACCTGCTCTTCTTTTCCAGGGCAGGTGGCTGTCCGTGGTCGTCCAGAACATTTCTTGCTGACGTTGTGAACGGTTCCATCTGCTTCAAATTTATCTCTTATGCGAGCAATGGTCCGATGCGTTGGTGGCGGTTTATCGAACGCACTTCTGAACCGTCTTTGCATTTCCGTGGCGTTTTCGGTCTTCCAATAACATTTAAGGACAAACTTTCTCTCTTCAAAGCTAATTGATCTCTTGCCATTCTGTTACATTAGTTACACCTGAACAAAAAAGTAATAATACATTTTTTGAGACACCCTGTATGTTGATGAGCGTGTGACATCCTTACCTGTTAACAGACTAAGAGGGAGAAAAACGGATAAAAAAATCGAAAAGAGCACAATCTTTGTTTTAAATTTAAAAACAGGAGAAGAGCCAATCTAAGTCTGCAGAACTATGTTTCTAAATACTCTTGGAATCGGAAGATGGACTGTTCTCAATTAGAAAAATAAACGAGTAACTGTTTTTAAAAGGAACAACTAAGATTCTGATTCGCTTAAAACTAAGGATTTTGAATTAGAACGTCAGGAGCTTAGCAGATTTTTAGAATTATTGCCAGCAATAGAATCGCGCTACTGTCGTGCTAGTACACAGAAGAAGTACTTCTTGCCAGCGTGGCGACCAAAACGATCCTGTTCAGAGGGGGAAGCAAAAATAATATAATATTTAAGGGGTGATACTTTAAAGAAAACCCCGAAACTTAAGAATGAACGTGGCTCGTTAAAAGACTTTTATTTTGGTTTAAAAAAATGCAATATTTATTTATAAAATATCAAAATATTCTATACAAAAGAATGTTC
>JAHWFO010104725.1:0-11717 GCA_023313115.1 Rhysida immarginata
TACAGTAGTTATTAATTAATTACAGTGTGAAAAAGGAAATGAAAACTTCCGCGACCTGGACTCGAACCAGGAACCACGACTTTCGCTCTCGCTGCTCTAACCAATTCACGGGGTTTCCTTGAATTTTCTTCGCATGCGCGATACCCGTGGTGCCGCCTATTGGCGTTAAATAAAGTATAAAAGTGGGCGGGAATTTCAATCTGCGTGCAATATCCATGTTCAGTCGGGTGCAAAAAGGTTTTTACCTAAGTCAAAATTGTTCGGCTTCCTTACAATACTTCAATCCAATGAGATTGCTTTTTCCAGGTGTCCACCCGAACACGCTTACTATGGAACGATTCCATTAAGTTTTTGCTTAGTTTCTGGGGTAGGCAAGTTTTACGGCAGTGCTCAACTATGTTGACAAAAAGATTATTTTGGCTGTTCTGTTGAGAATTTTTGTTTTATTAATAATACATTTCTAACCAAATAGTTTAGTTTAACATAAATGTGTTTAGTTTTTGTTTTATCGATATAATTACATGCGTAATTAAGAGGTAAGCTGATGCAGCGCTCGTTATGGTGTGATGCGGAAGTGACTTGCACGTGTAAGTGGAAGCTTTTTTTTTTTTTTAGACTGCTCAAAAGGTTACAAGTCTCATTTTTTGTGTGTATATAAAGTAATCAACGACAATTATGCCAAAACCAACCGAAAAAATTTTTTTAATTTATTATACAGGGTGTTTCATAATTGGTGTCCCGTCTTTAGGTCCAAATAACGGCTCAAGGGGAACAGGTGGGGGGGAAATAAATATTGATTATTTGGTTTTGATGTCCACTAATTCGGAATAAAAACATTTCGCGTCCCTGGGAGTGAAGGGGTAAATTTTGAAAATTTTAATTTTGTATGGGTAGGGGTTAGACCCCGTAAGTTATTTAGAAAGTTGTAGAGCATCATGCAAAATGTGGGTTTAGCAAATAACCCGGTGAAAAAAATCTCATGCCCTGCCCCCTTTATCGAGTGGGTAAAGTGAAAGGTATGGCTAGCCGATGTGGACAAAAACCATACTTATTAGAAAACAGTAGGGCTTACATTTGGAAAATTAATGAGAATGAATGAGTCGTTACTTTGAAAAGCTAATAATACTGTTTTCTAATACATTTTCAAATGTACTGTTTTCTAATAAGTAATAAAGTTCTAATAAGTTTCTAATGAGTTTTTCTGTTTTTGTCTACATTAACTAGCCATACCTTTCACTTTACCCACTCGATAAAGGGCAGGAGATGAAATTTTTTCACCGGGTTTTTGCTAAACCCACATTTTACATGATGCTCTACAACTTTCTAAATAACACATGGGGTCTAACACCCCTACAAAATTAAAATTTTCAAAATTTACCCCTTCATCCCCAGGGACGCGAAATGTTTTTATTCTGAATTAGGGGACATTAAAACCAAATAATCAATATTCATTTTCCCCCAATCTGTTCCCCTTGAGTTGTTATTTGGACCTAAAGACGGGGCCAATTATGAAACACCCTGTATACTAGCTGATATGCCCGGCCTTGCTCGGGCTCTTTTATGATGAAATTTTGCACTATCTAATATGAATATACAGGAAAAATGAGCACATGAAAAAACTTGAATTAATATAGTAAAAATTCATTTTGAAGAATCGAAAAGAATTCTTTTAAAACGTTCACAATGGATGGCCTATCCAAGTACCGTCCCTTCAGCAGTTCTACTCGACTTCGCTCATTTTGGAATGATCTCTATAGCTGAGTGAGTTTGACGTAGTGCCGGAGAAAAAGTGGCGGAGAATAATGATCATTTTTTTCTGTGTATTCACATTCAGAAATTGCAAAATTTCAAAAAAAAGAGCCCCCACAAAGCGAAAATCGGAAAAAACAGAATTTTTTTTTTGTTGTTGTTGGTTTTTTTTTGGTTTTTTTTTAAATATCCCCGAGAACCTTCCCTTCGGATTTCTTTGCTTTATCTTTATTCCCCGCGAAGTTGCATCAAATATCAGAAATTTTGTGAAACACACCCGAAAATCGACATTCTCCAGTTTGCGCACCCTTAAAATACGAATATCGAAAATCGGGGAAACTACTTAAAATTTCGAAGATTGCGTTAGAGTCACTTTATAGGAAGAGTATCGCAATCGTCTTGAGCGACGCCATTTTGAGTTTAGTACAAAGGGCAGTATGGAGATTACGTTGTTTTGTGAACATTTTTATCAAAGTATTCACGCCGCATTTCGGGTAAAATGTTGTGATGGAATATTTACGATTTGGAAAATTCACTTAATACATGATAAATACGTTTTTAATATATTTAACGTGGTAAAAATAAAAGATAACTCTACTACTCAAATTAAATTGTTTACATCACTTCTTTTTTTTTAGGTCATCAATAACAAAATATAATCTGTATTTCGTTAATTTATAAAATTTCATAAATTTAATATTTAATTCAAATGAATGTAGAAAGAGTTTTAGGTTTTACATGGTATTTATGAATTTGAAATTAAAAATAAAAACAGACAAGTTAATATTTATTTTTTTCTTTTTCACATCGTTTTTGCACTGCTTAAATTAAATCTCAATGATATATTTCATTTAAGGTGGACAGGGCCGGCCCGGTGGCCGAGAGGGCTGGGACGTAGGCTTTCCAGTTCTCGAATCCCGCCGTGGACATGGATGTTTGTTCTTATCGTTCTTCACAGTTGGAATGTATAACATTAATTACCCTTTTCTACTGGATTTAGTGCAGTTTACCGCGCAACAATTTGGCATAATGGCCCGGATAAAGCGAAAGCTAATTGACGATATTATTCATTCTCTAAACCTTAGGAAAACTTTGTTTATTATTAATACATGCAACTGCTGTCGATAATATAGTTTCTGTTTATCGATTGAAACTTACTATTTGTTGATTAAAGTCTCAAGTGTTCCCAAGTAAGTTTCAAAGCTCACTGAAATACACACACTGGCCAATGAATTAGAAACCCGTGATGAATTACTGTACTAATATGTAAAGCGGGGTCGCAGGTCAGAAACGATTGTGATATACAAATAAATGCAATCATGTGAGGTAGATGCTCATTCCAAGCTGCAGGTACAGGGTAGGAACAAGCTGCAGCTGCTCAAGTTGAGCAAAATGGGGAAAACAGCAGACCTGTCTGAGTTCCAAAAATGAGTTATTTTGGAAGCCCGTCTAGCTGGAGCTAGGATTTTCAGGACAGTACAAATGACCGGTATCTCAAAACGTCAGGTCTCCAAAGTGTTCAATGCGTGGAAACGGAATCCACAAGAGTTGTCGAAACGGCAGAATTGTGGATCAGAAACAATCAACACAGACAGGGGCCGGATTGTGCGGCAAAACGGAAGGTCTAACTGTGGAGCAACTGACGGCAGACTTCAATGAAGGATCATCGCAACCCATCTCCTCCAGAACAATGCGCCGAGAATTGAAGCGAATAGGGACGGGAAGTCGCATGACAGTGAGGAAGCCCTTGGTGTCAGCAACAAACCGGAAATTTCGCCTGCATTGGTGTAAAGAACGGTGTGACTTGACAGTAGACGACTGGAAAAAGATGATGTGGTCGGACGAGTCACGTTACTCATTGTTTTGCACCGATGGCCGGCAGAGAATTTGGCGGCAGCCCCATGAAGCGATGGACCCCTCATGTGTTGTGAACTCAGTTGGGCGGGGGTGTCATGGTATGGGCCATGTTTTATTGGTATGGCAAGGGTCCCCTGATATTCCTTAACAGTCGGGCGAAAGCGAAAGACTACCTGAACATTGTTGCAGATCAAGTCCATCCTGCAATGGTGCATTTGCACCCAAATGGTGACGGGTTCTTCATGGACGACAATGCTACTGTCCATCGAGCAAGAATTGTTCAGGAGTGGTTTTCTGAACATGACACCGAGTTGCAACATCTGCCGTGGCCAGCGCAAAGTCCGGATTTGGGACATGTTGGAAAGAGACATTCGTCGAAGGCATCCGTTTCCGTCTGCTCTGCAGGACCTGAAGGTCTCTCTGACGAATGCATGGTCTGCGATTACCTTACCTGCATTGCAACACCTTGTAGAGTCCATGCCACATCGCGTATGTTCTGTAATTACAGCCAAAGGAGGGTTAATACCATATTGAACGAAGGTTTCTAATTCATTGGCCGGTGTGTATACATATAAACGATTAGCAAGCATTTACCCGGGAAAGCTCAAAATGGCTGCGATTATGCCACATGATACCGAAAAGCCAATCAGAAGCCTTGGGGCACAGTTCACTCAAATGCGATACTCATCCTATAAAGTCACTCTAATCTGCGTTTATTGGGGGCGCAGCCAAGCGAGCGAACATGCAAATCCTTTCTGCCCCCCTAGGTGGGCAGGAGGTCCGAATTTCGAAAAACCACGTCTTAGCACGCCCGTACGCTATCCGTCCTATGACCCCACCGAGTTTCGAGTCGGTGGCTTCAGTAGATTTTGCTGTGCGATGATGAGTTAGTGAGTCAGTCAGTCTATAAATTCTCTACATATATAGATTTTAATAGTAGAGAATATTAAATGATTTGAACAAAAGAGGATTTTTGTTAAAGTAAGGGTGATATGAATTAGTGTATATTTTATTAAAAACTAAAATATAGAATAAAGCATGATATGACAAATAACATGAAAAGTTTTTTTAAACCCTCAAGTAAACAAATCAAATTGCATACTTGGATGAAAAAATTTTAATCTGTTTATGATGTTCTATACATACACTGTTGTAAAACTTAAACGAAATCAAAAATGCAAGAATGAACAAAAAAAAAAACTATCCATATCGGATTCGAACTCGAGGCAGTAGGCAGAGACTTTAACGATGCTGCTATCAGCCGCTATCGCCTATTATTGTCAGGAGGCAGCACGCGACGAGCACATCCCAAGCGTATACCTGCTACTCTATTTTCATTCAAAAGAGACAGATCCATTCTAATCTGCCTTGACTCTCAGTACAAGTACCTTGTCACGGAATTTTAATGATTCTGATGGCATAGTCGATCGTTTTCGCTCTAGAATATTTTATAATTCGGAGCGAAAGCGAAATCAACGTCAACAGCGTCATCGTCAGCATCACGACGCAGCAACCAATGAGGGAGGAGCGAAGTTTTCAACTGCGGTCTCGGAGCGAGAGCGGAGACGGAGAGATAGAAGGAGTTTGGCGTCTACCGACGAACGTTCGAGGAAAACGAGGCTCCTGGCCAGGAATGACGGAGGGCAACGAGACGGCTTAGTCTTCGTTATGCCAGAGGAGACGGCTCGTCCTCAAGTCATCGCAACGGAGACGCCTACGGAGGCGGCGAGTGCGTCATTGTGTAATACCCTGCCGTGCGGAGAAGCCCCGTTGGCGGAGATTGCTTACGAGGCAAACTGCGAGACTCCGCGACATGAAAAGTGCCCGACGGCGGCGTTCGACGTGCTGCCCCGTGTGCCGAGTGTTACGGTCGCCGACCAGGGTTTCATCTTGGTGAGTGTTACCTTCTCTGTAGGCTGTACGGCCGCATTGGTTAGAAAATCCTTCCCAGAGCTAAGTCGCCGAGACATGCATTTTTGCACTCGGGTGTGTGGGCTTTGGACCAGAGGCATGCGAGCCTATTTTTCAAGCCATTTCGGCTTCGTCATCATAAAGTTTTAAGTGAAGTGCGTGCTACCGTCCGTAGAAAACATATCTTGTGTCAAGTCACGATATTTAGCTTATGTTACTTGTCTTGTGTTTTAATGCTATTATTTCAACGCAATTTATTTAACCAGTTGTTGTATCAATTCTTTATCACAGGTCTCTCTTGTGACTTGGAGTCGCCGTAGTGAAAAGATTTCTACAAAGAGTGTAATTTGTTGTATCCATACTGGATGTAATTTTTAATCTTAATGGACTCCCCCGTACTTTGAACTTTTACTGATAGTGACTTTGTGATAAAATTTATTTAATTAATTTATGTCCTCGCAAATTGGAACATTTTAATTCGCGAGTGCGCCGTTCTGTGATTTCGTATGCTCTTGCATTTGCTGCGAAGTTTATGTGAATTGTTACCGTAAATTTTTGTAACTACTCAAGTGAATTTCCATTACACATATTTTGTTTAAGCTTTTGTCTGGCATTTTGTTTACTATTTGCTTAAAACGAATAAGTTGGAGGTTGGTCGCTTTTTAGGTGTTTTAAGGACCGACCCAGTCAACTTGCTATTTCTATTTTGACCTACATCAGTGCCTGGTGTTATGCATTTTAGTTAATTGGCTGATAAGCTAATTGTTTTCACTGCCTACCCGGGTGGCCAAAGCGGGTAGGTGTCGGGAGTTCGCTTCCGACCAGCGAAAGCTGTGGGCCAAGTTCATGTTGCCTCGTTAGAGGTGTTTAATGTTTTACGTTGGGTGTTGCATAATGCCACCTGTAAGATCTTTTTAGATCTTAATTCCGTGGAGGCAATAACATCTGCCTCACCACTTCAAAAGTGGTTTATGCTATTTATCTTTTGTGAATTTAGCAATTACAGTTTTTGGTCGTTAGATATTCATTTGTTTAGCTTGTAAGCTTTGGTTAGGTTACTAGCTGAATTATAATGTAAGGGCTTACTTTTAAGCCTATCATGTAATTTACTGATAGGACAAGTGTGCCTTGAAGATTTGACTTGTTTGTAAGTTTTAATCTTTAGATTTAGGTTTATCTCGCACTGAGGTGCAGGTAAAGTTAACCTATTTTTGCTTGTCTTGGACTATTATTTAAATGCATTTTTGTGATTAGTACTAATAATTATTTTTGCAAAAGGGAGCCCACTCGACTCCTCATTAGCTTTTGCTACTTTTATTTGATTTACAATAAACTTTATCTTTTATTTACACTATTTAGTGCGCTGTTGCATGTTATTTTATTTCCACTGCGCTACTCCTAATTTTAGCCAAAATACATGTGACATACCTGATTTTGCAACCGATCAATATCCAGTAAGCTCAGCCCTTACGGAGAAGGTAAAAACCTTTTTGCACCCGACTGTACATTGAAACAGCATCACAAATGGGCAACTGCAAAAATGTTTAAAGTATTCATAAATGCAATACATAGCAATAAAAACATTATTTTAGGCATTGAAATAAATAAATTTGACATAATTAAGATTTTAAATTTATTAAACACTGATTAACTAAAAATCAGTCTTATAAAAGTGATGCCAGTATTTTAGATTTTTTTTTCTTTGAGGAGTTTTAATCAAAAAATCAAAATATTTATTTTAAAATATTTTTTAAATTGTACTATCTTATTTTTGTTTGACTATCGGAAAACTGAAGGCACTGCTGGGTTTTTTTTTAAACTACGTATTTTAGAAAATCTATTCACCAGGAAATCATTATCTTCAAAATGTGCTGAACACACAACCATGTGTTTTGTCAGTTTCATTATTATGTTCATCCTTCCGATTTTTGCAATCCACTGGCTTCTAATGTTTGTATTTTTCAGAAATTTATGCCAGGTCAATCGCTTAGGTGCTTTCTTTTTCCAATGTGGACATTTTGGCACATTATTACACGTGTTGCACAGCGTACGTAACAAAGAAAACATATTCACGCACTCGCCATTAGGAGGAAGCAATCCACTGTTCCGTTATGACTACAGCTCACTGTTCCGTTATAGAGGGGGGTTGAGGTATCGGAAAACTAAAGCTCTAGATAACCAGAGCTATCGCGGAGTGTGAACCGCCAAGATGTTACACTTTCTACGTATGGCTTCCATGAAATCGTGTGTCAGCTCAACTGGCAGGCCACCGAGTCGCAGATCTGGAATCCTCCTAATCCTCAATCCGTCAAAAAATTGAAGAAAAGACATGCTCAAAGATAAGTGAAGAAAGCTGAGCTGACATGTAACTCATGGAAGTCCATACGAACAAACTGTAACCGTTCACAACAGCTCAATTGGTTAGAGCAGCGATTGTACCCTGGCTCGAGTCTAGGGCGCGGAATTTTAGCTCCATGTTATACTCTGTACTTATGATATATTTGAAGAATTTTCTTCGGTTTTCATTACTTCTCTTTTAGTTATCAAGTAACCTGAGGGATTTAGATTTTTCGTCCTTCCTGTATACCTAAACACACACATACATTGCAGTTAAGGAGATTTCAACATTTCAAGATACACAAAAAAAGTTCAGTACTGATGGATCTCGTAAGTCAGCTCCAATTAATTGACTTGATAAACGATATTTATGTACTTATTTTGGTTGTTTCCGTCAGCCAACCCCGGGCTGCGTACAGATATAACTTGTGTAAAAGGCGCAAAATGACCTAAGTAGTCGACGCCTAAATTTCTAACCCCCCCCCCTCCCCCCGTCAGCCAAAAAGTCGAATTATGCTTAATGCAATACTTTCAGCTTTAAATTCTTGTTTTTATTTTTTATTTTACATTTTTTAATATTTTGTATAACAGAATGAAAATTATTTTTTAACCATAAATAACATCTCGATTTTTCCTTTTTAAAATTTTATTTTGTATTTCCGAGCACCCACCTGTGAGCATTTTTTATACATATTTAAGCGCCTGTAACCCATAAACGCTTTCGTTCCCCAAAATGAAATCTGCAAAAATGGAAAATTTCCCAAATTTGAGCCTGAATTAAGAAGAAAGGGTACGTAAAAAAAATTTTGTTTCTCCACAGTCGAAAACTACCTTGTCCATAGTTATCAGGAGAAAATTAACAATTTGTCTTTCCATCCCCCAGTCACCTTAATAGGTCATCAAAAATGACGATTTTGCTCGCAAGAACTGCTAATTTCAAGGTTGATTAATTCCATGATGGAAAAGGAATTTCAGACATGACCATTCCTATACATTTTCTGAAAGCTTGAAATGCCCTTTTGATGTTAATGAAAATCGGAAGTTTCTATCTCTAAAAGGAATGAAATGATAGCCATTTTTCCACACCCTTGCAAAGCCGCTTTTTACCTCGCCACAGCGAAGAAAAATGAGCATATCTCCAAAGCGGATTAAGATAAAAATAAAATTAAATTATTTTGTACTTCTCAATGATAGGGTAGACCATGGTGTAAAAATAAAAAAATCTGAAATGGTCGAGCAACCTCACCTGATCGAATTCTCGTTGAATGACCCCAAGGCAACAGAACATTCTATCAATGCATCATCTTGAAAATATAGTTGCATCATCACCACATCGGTTTTCATGGCAACAATATTTCCCCGGCTTTGATATGAAAATATATGGCAACAATAACTTCGACGAAACGACTCTCTTTTTGGGTTCCAGTGTATGTACATGATCTTTTGTGGCTGGCTGCTCTCCAATCCCAACAATCTGAGTGGGGTTATTCACTACTTGATAATGTGTTATTGCAATTGGACTCTACTCTCGATGTCTTGAAGCAAAACTTGGCCATTCATCACTTTGAGTGATCTAGCAGCCGCCGTTTCTTCTGGTGCAGAGGCATCCGGCGTTTCCCAGGATAATTACAGTTATAGGTAAACAGAACAATATCAAGAAGTGAAATATAACTCAAATTCGTTTTCAGTAATTCTACAATTTCCTGCTGTAGACGATTCTCCCGTTGTTCAGATGTTACCGACGCCCGGAAAACTTCTTGTCTTTTCTAAGACCAATATTCATTCATAACTTCAGTGGCATTTCCATAGATATGAATTTACATGTATCCTTCGAACGAGCATATTATAGATTGTTATCGATTATGTCGTCAACTGTCGCCAGAACGAAGGGACGGCTTCCTCTATCGCCTTTCCACTCTTTCTCAATAGTCTGCTAACTCTTCATTATCTCCAGTTACTTTACTGAGCATATTTACAGATTTTGAGGAAAATGTTAAGTTATTAGAATTATTAGATAATCTCGTACAAATATTACCGTAACTTTAGTAATCGAGGCAGACGATATCTGCACAGTGCGCAGGGAAGTACATAAAAAATGCAAACTTAAATTTCACTTATGTCTTAATATAACTGTATTTACCGTTTATTGTCACTCATATGTTCAATTTATATTGTAACTTATATGTTCAATTCTTGGGAGAATCTCGAGATTAATAATTTCACTAGCTATAGAGTAAGTATAAAAAGTAAGGGGAAAAGTTTCGGAAAAATAGATTTAATTCAGATATTGGTGCAAAATCTTAAAATTCTTCAAAGTACATCCCTTGAGTGTCGACACACTTTTGCCAGCGGCTTTTCCACAACTCGAAGGCTCCCTGATAAGTGGATTCCGGAAGGTCCTTAGAGGTAGGCGTGCAAGCTTCTTTGACGGCACATAGGGTCTCATGGTGGTGTCCTCTGAGGGAGGATTTCACTTTTGGGAATAGGAAATAGTCTGCTGGAGCCAAGTCGGGACTGTAGGGGGGGGGGGGGAATCGTTGCGACGCAGCCATTTTGCGTCAGGTAGTCGGTCACTTGCAGTATGTGTAGCTGGGTGCATTGTCGTGATGCAATTTCCAATTTCTGGCGATGGCTGGCCTCGCCTGGTTAACCGACGGTCTGAATTCAGCACTTCACGCACACGTGCACGTTGTCCTTGGTTCTTGACGTCGATGGCCGTCCCGCCCTCCACACTCTCTCGGCCATCTTTGAAGAGCTTGTGCCACTTAAAAACTGAAGTTTGTGACATGTTTTCATCCTTGAACCCTTAACGAATCATGCCCAACGTTTCCGTACCCAATTACCCCAATCCAACACAAAATTTGATGGCGTAGCGCTGTTCAATCGTTCGCTGCATTTTGAGCTTGCACCGAATCACTCGACAGGGGTCCACTAAAACTTCGATCTAGCCTGAGCAAACCAAAGACGATCAATAAAGAGACTTGGCATTTTCCAATTTTCCCATAGCAAACGTGTAATATGCGCCCTCTGGATAAATGTGTGGCGAAATCAACGGCTACTCGCAAGTGACGTCACCATGATCAGTTTCAAATGACATCACTGTCCTTTCTCTTTCCCCCAGCCCCCTCCCCCCGTTCCCTTCTTTTTATAGATGCCCTTTAATTTTAATTTTAATTAACAATTCTTTTAATAGAAAATTTCAAAACTTTTATATTTTAAGAAAATAAAATTTACGAGAAACTTAATTGGATGGAAATAAGTTATTAACAAATAATGCATGTCCATGTGTAACAAATTAAAACCAAAAAATTAGAAATATTCAAAAAATCACACATATTTTCATTCATTTTATAACAATTTTATTAACAATGTATTTATCTTCTATATATATAAAGAAGGATGTTTGTGGGTCTGTGTGTGGGTCTGTCTGTGGGTCTGTCTGTGGGTCTGTTTTTTATACAAATCTACAGTTTTATTCCGATCTTGATAAAATTTCGCATACATGACCTTCAAAGCATGAGTAAGGTCACTGTCTAACTCAGATTTCGGAAAAATAATAAATATCGATAAAAAATCGATATTCATGGTTATGGCAAGGCATTTTAATGAGAAATATCTCATGACCAACAATGCATGGCAAAGTTTGTGCAACAATGGGCCCATTGTGTTCGCATCAACAATGGTATCAACGCGCAATTCACCAATAACAATGAGCACAGAATGATGATGTAATGTTAAAGCAATCTTTCCAAGAATTATAACAATGAACATAAAATGATGATGTAATATGGATAAGTTTCAATTTGTAACAATGCATAGAATTCCTGTTATTCAGGCTTTTCTTAGAAAAGAGAGTTCTTAGT
>JAHWFO010104725.1:16717-37610 GCA_023313115.1 Rhysida immarginata
CCAAACATTATTTTTTTGGTTCACTTCTTTGCTGGTCCCCTATTTGCTTTCGGGAGAAAACCCTCGCTGAAGTATATGAGGTGTAACATCCTTTTTACACCCCTGAAATTTCAGGATAATTCGTCAAGTATTTTTCTAAATATTCGACACAACGTCTAAAATCGAAAGTGTCCAATTTCTTCCAATCAGTGTATTTTTTAATATCTCTGTAGTAAAGATTTAAACAAGAATGATTTTACCACCAAAGCGGATAAAGGGAGCACATTTTCGTGTTATAGCATCATACATGCTTATATAGGATTAACCAACATTTTAAAACACTTTAGAAAAAATATATAAATATAAAAACTAAATTATAAATTACTATTTATGTAAACAAATGTATAGAGAGAATTTAAACAAATACACTTGATGAACTGAAAGGTTAAATGGAGAGTGAATTTATTCTTTATATATTTGAACAAATAAAATTTTTTTAATTTGTCATAATGTTAAACGAAGTGAGCCTAAATTGGTGAAGCATTATGTGCAAGCATATATTATTTTTTCATATTCAATTGCTAAAGTGTTTCTATGTTACTATCTACTATTGAAGCAAGCGATTAACTACTACTAATTAGCAATATGTCTCACAACATTTAGCTTTAGATACTATTAAGCCTAACAGCAATATGCTCTTGATACACATAAGCTATGGATAACAATAGGTCTAACAACTCGTATGGAGTTGGTTGATATACATTACTGTTTATAAAAATCGTAACACCCTGATGGAATAGCCCAATCTGCATTAAATTTGGAGCATTTGCATATCATGGGTCAGAAAAGAAACCATTAGATTTTCAGGTCAATACAATGCGTTTTATTGTCACATTAGTATCGGGTGAAACCACCGTGGGATGCAATTACAGCCTCTAAACGTCGTGGCATTGAGTCAAACAAGCTCTGAATAAGGGCCTGGGGAATGTCCTGCCATGCTCTGTCTACACGGGTATACAGTTCATCCACAGTTGCTGCTGCAGGAGTCTGACGAGCCAATCGATGAGCAACCCTGTCCCACACATGTTCGATTGGGCACATGTCTGGTGAACGAGCAGGCCAGGGGAACAAGGGCGTCTGATGTGCTTGGAAAAAGGCGAGGACATTTCTGGCCACATGCGGTCGGGCATTGTCTTGTTGGAATACAGCGCCTGGAAGGTTCTGCAGGAAGGGGATGACCTCGGGTTGCACAACTTCCCTGATGTACCGGTCACTGTTCAGATTGCCATGGATTCTGATCAGACGGGAACGGCCATGGTAACTGATTGCACCCCACACCATCACCCCTGGCGTTTGTCCTGAATGACGCTGCAGGATGCATTCTGGAAGGTCGCGCTCGCCACGATGTCTTCTGACTCGTATCCTGCCGTCATGGTGCTGCAAGTTAAACCTTGACTCATCCGAAAACACAACTTGTTGCCATTCAGCTTGCCACTGTTGGTGTTGATGGGCCCATTGCAACCTGAGGCGCCGGTGGTTTTGAGTCAAAGGAATCCGCAACAATGGTACTCGTGCCATCAATCCTCTGGAAATCAAACGGCGTCGTACAGTGCTAGCAGACATTGTCCTGCCTACTGTAGCATCCCACTGTTGTGCTAACACTGTGGAAGTGGCTGTACGATCTGCTACACACATGCGATAGAGGTGTCTGTCATCTCGCGGTGTCGTCGTGCTGGGTCTTCCTGAGCCTGGTCTTCGGTGTGCCCTGTTCTCTTCGCTCCACTGCCTCCATGCACGCATAATTGTCGTTGCATTACGTCCTACACGAGCAGCAATGTCACGATACGACCATCCCGCTTCACGCAGACCAATTATGCGTCCTCTTTCAAAGTCTGTCAGCTGTTGATATGGTACCCTTCGTCGTCGTCGAGGCATGGTGTTCTTTCAAGCAATTACTCTGAAAATCTAATCATTTATACTCTGACCCATTGTATGCAAATATTGCAAATTGCATATGGATTAGACCATCCCATCAGGGTGTTGCGATTTTTATAAACAGTAGTGTATTACACGCCACATCTTAGCACTGACAGTTTCCAAAGGTAACATATAGCACGATTAAAACATGTACTACTAAACAATTCCGACTATCATTATTTACGCGTTATATTCACTCATAACACGTTGTTACAAGTTGTTTGATATATTAAATGCCATATCTCAGCATTAAAAGTTCAAGCAGTACCATATAATATCATATGATATCATATGGTACCATTAGGACACGTGCTACTTAACCAATTCCCACCATCATTATTTACTGGTTATATTCACTCATGGCACGTTATCACGAGTTGTTTTATATATTACATACCATATCTTAGCATTGAAAGTTCCAACAATACATATTGTACCATATGGGACCATTAGGGCACGTGCTATTAACCAATTCCCATTATCATTATTTACGCGTTATATTCACTCATAACACGTTGTTACGATTGCTTGATATATTACATGCCATATCTTAGCATTAAATGTTCAAGCAGTATCATATGGTAACATATGGTACCATTAGGGCACGTGCTAATTAACCAATTCCCACTATCATTATTTACTCCTTATATTCCCTCGTGATACGTTGTTTGATATACCGGGTGATTCAGTCAATTTCTGACCATTTCACTCGAATGACGTGCATTAGGGGTAAACAATTGAAAGAATATGAGCGCCAAATCGAATTTCTAAATAGTTGGAGTTTGTATTGTTGCAACGGCACTGCATGAAAATCGTATTGTTGAAAAATGGCGCCCGCTTTATCAACAGAGCAGAAATGAAAGGTTGTCGAATGGTATTTCGAGACAAAATCACCTGTAACCGTGCAAAGAAAGTTCCGGAAGGAGTATAAGTGTCGAGACGCACCAGGCAGGCAAGCAATCATGGATTTTGTCAAGCAATTTCGTGCCACTGGATGTGTTAAAGGCAAGAATAAGGCGGGAGCAAAGCTCGTGTTCGAACGGCCGAAGTTGTCGAAAATGTTCGCACAAGGTTGGTCGATTCCCCTACCAAAAAATCTGTTCGCCGCCTATCCATTGAAGAAGGGCTGTCGTATACCACGACGTGGCGAATTTTGAGAAAGGATTTACACCTGTTCCCATATAAGATCCATGTTTATCAGAAGTTAACAAACACTGGAAGACAGAAGCGACAACAATTTGCGATGGAGTTTGGAGCAGAAATAGAAGCCTGACCTAAACCCATGTGATTTTTATCTCTGGGGGTTTCTTAAAGACAGTGTGTTCACTACAGCACCAAGAACCCTAGACCAGCTGCGACAAAGCATCGTCGACTGCTGCACCCTTGTGGATGCAGAAATCCTGGATAGAGTATGAACAACTTCACCATTCGGCTGCGAGCAGTTCAAAACGTTCGTGGTGGCCACATTGAGCATGTCCTCAAGACTTTGGTGAAAACAGAGTGTAAAAAAGTTAATTCGTTTTCAAGTTATCATAATAAATAATACGCAAATAATAAGCTCCGTACGAATAATAAAATGCTTTTGATTTAGAGACCGTTCTGCTCTTTCAATAATCGTCATTCACGTGCGTCCTCCATATCACGAAAATGAAAAACCACCCATTTGGGTGACTTTCGGTGAAAATCATTAAAGTTTGCCAAAAGTGTGCACGACGCGCACCATCTTATTAACGTTTAGAGCACGCGCAGACCCGAACCGATGTGCTCTGTACTAGTGATGAGCGTGATTTCACTACCTGTGATTTTTTCACTGATAGTGATATTTCACTGCTACTCTCGAACATTCGAAACCGTTACCAGTGATTTTCATAAAAGCTACTCTCGAACCTGTTATCGTTACCAGTAGTGATTTTACGTGTGATTTTCACTGTTTCACCGTCAGTCGAGGAAACTGACGCATGCGTTAACGATTACAACTCTTTTAACCAATCAGAATGCACAGGGAAGAGAGCATTCGCTTTTTCCGTGATGTTTTCTAGCGATTGTTGATTAATTGACCAAGCACTTCGTACTAGTGCTTGTTTCTATGTCGTTTATCGATAATATTTCGTACATAAAGTTTCGTTTCAAAAAAACATAAGGAAGAGCATGTAAAGGCTCCTGATATATTTATTTTATTTGTATCTGCAATTGATAAACAATAGATGTGATATCTAATTCTAGTGACATTTCTTTATTTGTAGACATTTGTATAGCAACTAATTTTATTGTCTATATATTAATTATGCAATGATCAAACACGAAAAGATATATATAGGGGGCCGGGAGAACTTGGTCATATATCGATGTCATCGATAATTTTTAATCGCATTACATGTAATTAATAAATCCCAATAAGAAAAACAGGACAATCCCGCAAAACCGAGACGTAACCCTATATATACTAGCTATAAGCAGTTTGTTAATACAATGATAAAAAGCTGAATATAAAACTGTATAACAACAATTATATAATATAATATAGTTAACACCAGTGGCATAGTCACCGTGCGGAGGGGGCGGGCGGCAACGGAGCTGCACTCCTCCCGCATTTCCATTGCTTTAGGGGTCGAAAATTGCAAAGAAAGAATTGTTTGTATTATGCCCCCCCCCCTCCCCAGAGGAATTTCAGGTTACATTGACTTGGTATATTATCCCAGGGAAATGGAAAATCAACAGAATGGAAGAGTATACTTAAACAATAAAATATTGTACAATTCTGTATACAAGTTCACTTCCGTTTAAAAATATAAATTACTCGTTTATTAGAATATCACCATCCACGCGCTAAGAAATTACCGTATTACTCCAATAAATTTTGTATTCAAATATACTGAGAATAATTTAAAATAAAATTACATGCACTACAGGGTTATCCAAAAGTCATTTCACCCAAAGATACTGTTTTCAAGTTACTGCGTGAACTGACTTTTGGATCACTCTGTATATTTCTTGGAAAAATTATGGCCCCTTTATTTTATTAAGTAAACAATATTACTTATTTGACTTTAACAATGGGCGAGGTAAAAAAAAAATGCGCGTCATTTACCCTTGCTATGCCACTGATAGTTCAGGGCAAATAAGTAATACATGTTTGCTAAATAAACGGGTCATAATTTTTTCGAGAATTATATTATTTAATTTTCAAAATTTGAATAAACAAACTTAGTGGAGCATTTAAATTTCTTAGCGGATGAAGGGGGGCGGGGGCGGTAAATTCACAAGTAAACAACTATAGTTCATCCAACAAGAGAAAAACAGGGTGTGTCACAGGAAGTTTCAGATTAGCCAATCAGAGAAAGGGGGCCTCATGCGCTTAATCACTTCTGTCTCATGTCTCATTGAAGAAGCGCTTTATAATATTACAGCAGAAGCTTTAATATTATTCAATTGCTTTGCTTTAATTATAATTAAAAATGTTGTACCCTTCATAAAATTATCTTTTAACTCAATTTTATATATATCGTTTTTCGAGATTCCCTGGGCCTTTTCTTTCCAGGAGTCGAAAAGCGAGGAGAGGGGGGTGGTAGCTTCGCATGAAGACGCTTCGTTTCCTTCTTGAACAATTGTTCGAACGCAAGAAAAAGAAACTTGCGTTGCCTTGGAAGTTTCTTCTATCAAAGCAGATGAGCTTTTAAAACACTATTTTCCTTTAAAGTAGCAAAATACGTTCCACACAAATCTCCCTAGCCTGGCTGGGAATAGTTTTTCCTTGTTTGGCTGAAGAGTTGTTGCACGGGCGTCGCCATTACAAATTGACTTGTGCAGCCGCTGAAGGAGAGATCCCACAAAGCATTGCGGATGAGTGAGTAGTCGATATCAGACCGGAAACACACCCTGTTTTTCTCTTGTTGGACGAAGTATAATTTATTTTTTAAAGGGGAGTGAATTAATCACTATAATACAAGTTTACAAAAAACTAAATAATATACTCTTCTCCATTTTATTTCACCAAGGCGTCGTTATAGGCTAGATTATATACTCTTTAATAAACTCCTGTTTATACAAATCAAACAATGTTTACTTCGCACCACGTTCGCTTTAACGTAGTGAATCATCATCACCGTTTGTCTAAGGAGCAGGAAAAAAAACAAGTCGTAATTTCACGTTCACAGGTAAAAATCACTGATATCAAAAAGTAGCAGTCACAGTTATACCTGTGAACGTAGAATCACGACTTAGCTCATCACTACTCTGTACGCCGTGTACCTCTGCTATACCTCGTCCAACAAGAGAAAAACAGGGTGTGTCACAGGAATTTCAGATTAGCCAATCAGAGAAAGGGGGCCTCATGCGCTTACTCACTTCTGTCTCATGTCTCATTGAAGAAGCGCTTTATAATATTACAGCAGAAGCTTTAATATTATTCAGTTGCTTTGCTTTAATTATAACTAGAAGAGGTACCCGGCGTTGCCCGGGATAATTACACTTGCACAATCTTTTCCTTTCATTGTTAGTCATGAGATATTGATTGTTCGTTCATGCAGTGTGTTTGTGAATTGCGTGCTGATACCATTGTTGATACCTATTGTTGTACAAACTTTGCCTTGCATTGTTGGTCATGAGATATTTCTCATTAATATGCCTTGCCATAACCATGAATATCGATTTTTTATCGATATTTATTATTTTTCCGAAATCTGAGGTAGACAGTGACCTTCCTCATGCTTTGAAGGTCATGTATGCGAAATTTCATCAAGATCGGAATAAAACTGTAGATTTGTATAAAAAACAGACCCACAGACAGATCCATAGACAGACCCACAGACAGACCCACAAACATCCTTCTTTATATAGATAGAAGATTAAAATAATTGTACACTTCATAAAATTGTCTTTTAACTCAATTTTCTATATATCGTTTACTTATTTTAAGGTAATAACGTGCAGTCTGTTTAACCATCATTTTTTTTAAATATTTATACATTCTAATGACATGTTTTTTGGTTTTTTTAAAGAATTATAAGGTTTTATTAAAGATACTATCTTATTTTTTATTGTTTTATGATACGTTTTCCATTACAGTTAACGATATCTCTTTCGTTTATTTGCTGGCCATGAGAATGGCCTTTGAATGTATAGTCTTGAAAAAGACTTTTTGAATTATATCTAAATTCAGGCTAAGGAGATTGTGGTAGAACGTTAATGTCATTCCACTCTTCTTCTTCTTCACTGTTGCTGTCTTCTCCATTAATATGAATTATTAAAGGCTCCACTTGATCTTCAATCAAACAGTCCGTTTCCCAATATCGTTCTTCCACACGCAAAACGTGTTCTATCGCTTTTCTCCAATTTTCAGGAGTTACATTATCAATTGCCGTTCTCGTTAGTTTTTCAACATCAGCAATCTTGAAAGTTGTATTCTTCTTCCGTATATATTCTTTTACCTGTGCCCAAATAAGTTCAATGGGATTGAGATCACAGTGATAAGGAGGTAGTCTTATCACTAAATGGCCGGCATCGCTAGCCAGTTCATCTATAACATAGCGCTTTGCTGTTTTGTGTTGTTTGATAACATCGTACAGCTCACCTTTTGACATTTTTGCTTCGGTAGGTATTCCTCGTAGGGCCAACCACTCTATCATATCCGATTTCCTTGTATTGCTGCACAGCGCTTTGGCCTTCTCCACCGAGTGATATGGGGCATTATCCATGACGATTACTGAATTTTTCGGAATATTTGGCAGCAGTTTTGTTCTAAACCATTCATGAAAACAATCCCCATTCATTTCGTCATGGTAATCTGCGGATTTATTTTTTGACCGAAATAATAAACAGCAGTCGTTCACAAACCCTTTATCGCTTCCAGCATGCAAAAGAATGAGACGGGAGCCTTTACCCGTAGGAATGAAACGCCCGCGGTAGGGTTCCGAGCTCCCTGGTTGAGCACAGCTTTTCCCGTCGTGATGCCACTGTCTTTCACGGCCATGGTGTGCATTAGCCCACGTTTCATCCAGATATATGAAAGTACGTGTGGGGTCCCTGCGTAGCATTTGTACTTGCCTTAAAAAACGACGTCGTTGTGCGATAACATCTGTCCGCTCGATGTAAAATTGACGGTGGTTGATATTGCCATACTTCATATGCAATTTATCATGCATAATGGTGGCGAAGGAAGTTCTCGATCCGACGTAGTCAGTTTTTTCTCTAAATTTCTGGTACACATTTTTCAGAGTAGGATAATTACCTTCTGAGTGTATTTCGGATACACATGCTCGTGCAATCGAGAGGTCAAAGTCATCCAGATTCGTTGTTCGAGATTCCCTGGGCCTTTTCTTTCCAGGAGTCGAAAAGTGAGGAGAGGGGGTGGTAGCTTCGCATGAAGACGCTTCGTTTCCTTCTTGAACAATTGTTCGAACGCAAGAAAAAGAAACTTGCGTTGCCTTGGAAGTTTCTTCTATCAAGGCAGATGAGCTTTTAAAACACTGTTTTCCTTTTAAGTAGCAAAATACGTTCCACACAATCTCCCTAGCCTGGCTGTGAAGTTTTTCCTTGTTTGGTTGCACGGGCGTCGCCATTACAAATTGACTTGTGTAGCCGCTGAAGGAGAGATCCCACGAAGCATTGCGGATGAGTGAGTAGTCGATATCAGACCGGAAACACGCCCTGTTTTTCTCTTGTTGGACGAGGTATAGTGTGCTAATAAAAACTGTTGCTCAGACAACAATGGTCACGTTTCTTTTCAGTTCCGGCGTGTGCTTCAAGCCGGCGCCAACAATGGTTAAACGTGCATCAACAATGGAAAACTGTTTCCGTAACACTTTTTGGTGTCGGTTTTCGCATCACGTTTTTTGTAGATAGATGTCCAGCTTTAAAACATTATCATGTTAAAATAATGAGGGAATTATTATTATTTTCGTAATACATGCATTTTAAATTAAAACAAATTGCATACTTAATTAATGAATTTGGTGAATTTCAGCAGCAGAGCTAAAATGAAAAAATGTATCACTGCTGGTTGCAGGATCTAGCAATGACATATTTTTTCACATTAACTCTTCTGCTGAAATTCACCAAATTCATTAATTAAATAAGCAACTTGTTTTAATTTAAAATACATGTATTACGAAAATAATATTAATTACCTCACAAATTTTTTTCTTCCTTTGACTAATCATAGCCAATTTCTTGTACTTTTCAAGTCATTTGGCTCTGTTGCCATGTTTTATTACAAAACTCCTATATAAAGCCCCCATGGACAAAACTCCTGTTCTTATACTCTGTTCAACGAAAGAAAAACTGGGCGTGTCTAATTAAATTTCCGATTTCAATTGTTAGACATTGTTGCTAAAGTAAAATAAACAATCGCTAACAATTGAAATTGGAAATTTAACTAGACACGCCCAGTTTTTCTTTCGTTGGACAGAGTATAGTGCAAAGGAGGAAAAAATAAAAAAAATTAAGGAGGAAAAAAAAAAAAAAAAAACAGTTATCAAACTTCCAGGTGTAAACCTGGAAGAACAAAACCCCCAGAGTGAAGGCAACAAGAAGTGTATAACCTCTTCAGACATAGATAACTTCAGGATAAATCTTTAATAGTCTAATTGCTTTTAGAGAATTATCCTTTTTATCCTTTTTTTTGCTTTGATAAAGGATAGTCTCTATCCGAAACGTCAGCTTTTTATTTTGTTTTTATATTTCTAGTCTTACTTTGATTGTAATCGTTTTTATTAATTATTTTGTTAATTTTTAATTAGTATTGTATTTATTTTTTCATTTCTAACATTATATATTATATTATCTCTTCAGACATAAAAATAGATATGAAACATAACCTCCAAATTAAGCCTCAATTTTTATATTATCTAATATATCCGAGGGGAGATCAAAAAGTTAGTTGCACTAACTCGCCGCAGGACCGCGCTGTGTGTCGCAATCTTAGGCAAAGCGGAGAAAGGGACATTAACTGAGCAGACGTCGGATAGGACGGTTGCTGTGGTTTCCCGTCGTGTTTTGTGTGACTAGCGGGCTAAAAGCAATGGCGCGTCAACTGGATGTCTATTCCAAACTTGAGGTGCGAGCAGCAATCCGATTTCTATGGGCCAAACGGGTGAATTGCACGGACATTCATCGTGAAATCACTGTTGATAACGCAACACCTCACAAGGCCCGCCAAACGTGCGAACTGCTGCAGCGATTCAAATGGGAGGTTTGGCAACATTCTCCATACAGTCCCGACATAGCGCCATGCGACTTTCATCTTTTCGGTAAGCTCAAAACGGAACTCGGTGGACAACGATTTCGAAACGATGAGGAGGTGAAAGCGGCTGTCACCGTGTGGTTACAAAACGCCGGAGGAGATTTCTATGCATCCGGAATCGAAAAGTTGCATGATCGTTCAGATAAATGTTTAGGGTCTCTTGGGGACTATATGGAAAAGTGAACCTACATTGTATGCTGCTATAGCCGTGTTGCTTTTGTATAGGGTGTAATAAATGGCCATACCGTGGAAGTGCAACTTACTTTTTGATCTCCCCTCGTAAAACTGAGATGTGTGTGGCTGGAATTCCGGCTTTCTGATTGGTCTAGGATTTGAAACAATTGACAATTTTTTGCCAAGCAACACCGTAATGAAGATTTTTTGCAATTTTTCCGTGAAACAGCATCAACAATGATGCAAGTCTTTCGAGCGGGAATTCAATATATCTTTTATTTTCTACAGAGTCCGCCAAAAAAAATCTATACGCATTACTAAAATTATAGATATAATTTTTTCCGTAACAGCAAAGCCGAAACCCCGGTATTATTACATGTATTGAATGAAGACGATCCCAATAAAATACATTGCCACAATTGATACCTACACCTTGTCTCAGCTTCAGTTGAGAGTGAGGTCATGAGCGAAGCGGTTACAGTTCGCCCGCATGAAGAAATAGTTCGAATTATTTTCTGTATAAAAAGTTCAAAATTCTTTCTGGAATCATATTTCATATTTTTCTCCTCGACATAATAAAAAATTGGCGGATAGAAAAGCCATTTGACGAAATTAAAAAGAAAAAAATGAAGTCAGTCTGTAGTCGAGATTACATGTATTTGATTGTAAAATGGCGGCGTCTCTTGTTCCTGCGTGAAAGAGATGTGTCAGAAATGAAAGACGATAGAGTTTTCACGAAGAGGATTAAAATACTTTAAACATTAATTTAAAAATATGATATCTGACAGACACCATTCGACTATACTTTCGAGAAGCCACGCGATTAAAGGATGGTGTAACGTAGCATACATAGCCTTACGGCATAACTTATTCTTTTAGCGGCGGAAGGATACAATGTTGTGCACTATGTCTAGTAAGGGACCTCATTCCATGACGTCACTCTCAACTGAAGTTGAGACAGGGTATAGACATACGAGATTGCTGATAAAAGTTTGCTAGGAAAAGAATAGGAGCAACTGTTCACCGTATTCAAAAATATCTCAACGCTGATGATACTCACTTTAAACAGCTGTCGTAATTGTAGAAGCCTGTATGAATTTAGTGTTACAAGTTTTATACAGTTTTTCTTTTTGCTGAAGTGTTTATATATTTTTTGGCGGCCTCTGTTCGCGAATAACGTATACAAACTTGGGGGGGGGGGGGCGTGATTGAGGGATCAAATCTAAGCAATTTGATAACAGCAGATTTGATTGAAAGACCGTGGTCTTAACAGTTTAAATATTGATAACAATAGGCCTAACAATTTAGATATTGTTACCTGTGATATGCTAATAAGTTATTAGTAATAACAGATGCGGATAACAGAAACTGTATACGGATGCAGATGAAGTTATGCATCAGTGCTTAATATACAAGTCGGTCAACTACATAATTAGTAGACGATTTTCTTAAACCGATCAAAAAGCTTAAAAATTTTTGATTTCTTTTTAAATTTCACTTTCCTGGTAGTTTGTCGGTCAATCTCAAAGATTTTTTCCGAATATTGTTAGAACGAACCGAGGGCGCATTCTCCAAGGCCACGTCAACAATGCTTAAATGAAAAAACAAAAACATTATATTCATTCATGACGAGTCAATACGAATCGATTAATGTATCACGTCACATGCAGTTGACTTGGAGTGCCCGAAATACCTGAAAAGTTGTTACATTGAGCTAAGACCTTGTTAATCATGTCATTGAAAACCGTTAATCCGTTTTCAAAGTGCACAAGGCATATTTTAGCTATTTAGTTTAACTAACTCCTACGATAAAAGCTGGAGTTTAAATATGAAATTCAATTCTAACAATGGCGGATTGAATAAATAAACAAACAATTGAAGGTCTCGGGGCAATAAGGGCCTAACCCACAGGAAGAAATTCATACTAAATGTAATAATTACTGCGTGTGAAATCCAATTACAATATGTTAAGGTAACAATTGCACAAGTAAACTGCAATCACAGTAAAGTAAAACATCAACCATACAGATTTTTAAGCAATATAACATCACTTTTCTCAAAAACTTCTTTCTGTGGGTTAGGTACTTCTTGCACTGTGCCCTTCAATTCGTAATTATACATACCAAAGCAGAGCGATTATAAACCCCAAAATTGATTTTAAAAAATTCAAAGAATTTCAGGAGTGAAACTTCTATCATGAGCAAGAAGAAAAACTACTGAAAATCAACCTACTAGCTTATAAATAGACGAATTACGCCATCTTTCGCAATTTTCACGTATTACATTTCCCTATGCTGATAACTGGATTAGTCAGAAATAAAATCAATTTCTTCATTCACCTAATTTAAAGGAAAAATTCTTTTTCAGTCCTGTCTTAAGAAATAGTTTATTCTCCCTCCCCTTTTATTGGGTAATTCATTTTTTCAATTTGCTAATCCTCAGTTTTATGCAGAGTGGTTTCGAACAAAATCATATCAACTAATCATAAAACGCATAAAAATTGCAAACAAATAACTTTTTTTTTATTTTAATTTTTGATTAACTCATCTGTTTTCTTTGAATTTAAGATCATCCAACCCTCATCTTGACTTCGTTCCCTTGGTTGAATGGGAAAGTTTGGCGAAATTGGTAGTAACTTTGCAGTATAACATAGGGACGACAGAGATTCCAACTAGTTTCGCCTTTTTATTCCCGGCTTTATCAAGGATAACACAACAAGAGGCTCGCAGGCCTTATATACAGAAACAAGGTACATAGTATGCAAAGTGATTGGAGAATGGAACCGGGAAAGTTTGGACTAATTCCAGGTTGTTTCTTAATAGTATTTATTGTATATTTTGTTTTATCATTTTGATAATTATTTTGTTGTTTTTTGATATCCTTGGCCTTATTCTTATGCCATATCGGGTATTATTTATCAAGCTGAAGAGAGAAGTTTTCTGCCTGGAATGAACATTTAGAATATCTTTAAATCTTCCTTTTGTTTTTTGAAGTTTCGAATTAAAATGTTTTTTTCACGTATTACATTTCCTAAGTTTTATCATAATTGACTTTACATTATACTTCTCATCTAGGAAGATATAAACAGAAAATAAATATAAAATAATTGTATCAACAGGGGCTCTGTATTTGTCGAATGGATAACCGGTTATATCAGAAAATAAACAGGGTGATCCAAAAGTCAGGAAAAAACTTTTAAAACTCAATAAATCGCACAAAAGCAGATAAAAAGATTCTGTTTGCACAGAAACGATTGAAATGAAGTCGGGTATTTTTTCCTGGAAATGTTTTTTAATGGTAGAAATGTTTGGTTGTTTACCAACAGATGGCGATGTCAGGATGCAGACATTAGAGTACTGTATTAGGAGAGTACGGACAACTGCATGCGGCAGCCATTTTGGTGCCCTTTACCGACTTTTCACAAGTGTTCATCACGTTTGTCACGTTTATTTCATTCATTGTTTTACAATATTTATTAATTTATATTTATTTTACTAATTTATTAAACAATTTATTTTTTATTTTAAATAAATAATTTTAATTCTTTTATTAAAAGCAATTTAGTTTTTAAATTACAATTTATAAAAATTGACGAACGAGTAAAAAACTAAATTGCTTTTAATAAAAGAATAAAAATTTTTTAATTTAAGTCTTACTACCCTATTTTCAATTTTTAATTTCTAAAAAGAAATTTTTTTTTTTATTTACTAATTATTATCAGAAAGTAATTTTTTTATTTTCTAATTTTTTTAATTATATAAAATTCTTCCCGAATTCTCCCGAAATTTTTTATGTTGTTCAGTTAGATTTTTATTGTTGGGTCATCAAATAAATTGCCAATCGTTATAAATGTTCAATATTCGAATTTAGGAGTAATTTTATATATATTATATTTTAACCCAATTTTTAATGCTTTAACATATTTTTTAATTAATTGTTTTTATTATTTCTTTAGTAAATCAATTTTTTCTAATTTATATTATTAATAATGTAAACTTTAAGGCCCGTTTGAAAAAAAATATTCAGTAAAAAACAGGAATGTTTTTGTTTAAGAAAAATATGTCTGCTTAAGAACACAGAATCAAATGAACAAAGATATAAATATATATAACACTGATTTTTATTTATTTTGAATAATCGATATCAGAAAAACTAAAAAGAAAAAATATTTTTATGCCCTGTACCTACTTTTTTCATTCATTTTTTTTTTTTACAATATTTATTAATTTATATTTATTTTACTATTTATTATAAATATATTTTTTTATTTGAAATACATATTTTTTTAAATAAAGAACATAGAATCAAATGAACAAAGATATAAATATATACAACACTGATTTTTATTTTTTAATTAGAAACATTTATTTATTTATTTATTTATTTATTTCTTTAGAATTGATTTACAAAAAGCCCTGACCGGAGCCTGTATGACCGGAATTTACTTTGAACATTTTTGCACAATTTTTAATTTATATTATTCACAGCAGCTCTCATTCCTATACTTTTCCTGCTGCATTTGCTGTTGACAGTGCATTGATTTTTCTGATTAATTTTTCTTATTATAAAATACATCCTTGTGATATAAAATCCTGTAGGAAGCCTGAAAAATCTTCCTTTTTTATTGCTGCAGTCCACAGCACAACAGCACGGCATTATCAATTTGGTATTTAAAAAAAAACTCTGTTATGAACGTTAGCCAGGGCACCAAAATGGAGGCGGATGTCACGTGCGGCATAAGAACCAATCAGATTTCAAAGCGGCGAGGAAAAGCATGTCCATACTCTCCTAATACAGTGCTCTAGCAGACATTACAAGGACAATAAACATAGGTCGATTGTTTATTGACCTTGAGAAATTAGAGTGTCTCTATAGGCACTCTAGCAGACATCAGTTTATGCAAATTTTCAGACAGTAAGATGGCACTTTCGTTTTTTGATAATACATTTTAACTAACAAGGGAATTACACGAACATGTACCTCACAGATTCCCACCGAATTGAAATATGTTGCTCAATGAAGTTATTGATGCTTGCAAAATAAGAAAATGCGAAATTTTGTTTCTTTCAAAATAAACCGCGATAACGAAAAATTTTTAGCACACAGCTCTACAAAGACTCCATTGTTAAAGCTACTGTTAAAGAGGTATGTGTATAAAAGCACTTGAAGGAACTTCTTTCTTCTACTATTCAGCAATAAGCACGAATGCACTTCACAAGAACGCAATGAAGTAGCAGCAGACGACAATTGAATGGATTCTCAAAATTAACTAATTGCCTTTCAGTAAAAAATCTGCATAGTAATTAATAACTATTTCCTTAATTTATTATTTCGGTAATCTTAATAATTTTATTAATTAATTCGGTAATCTTCGTAAATTTTTCGAGGCTGGCGACATGTGAAACGAGAGCTAGACTTTCGAATATATGTTGCATTGGTGAGGGGGTATGTGAGGATGCCGGGCTATCGTGTAGTAGTTTAATTTACAAGCGATGGCCCCATCCAGGAATGATCCTGAGTTCGTATAACATTAACCAAATTACAATATCCAGACAAAGATTCCAGACGACGTTGTGCCACAAAAATGTTTAATCAATATCGGAATGCTTTCCCCACTTAAAGATTACAAGAAATATGCACTAACTTATTTATCTTCGACAACAATTAGTCATAGTACCGTGTTTGCCCCAAGTTGAACTTCAGGGCTTCTCCAGTCACAATCACTACGTTTACATGCACGTTTCGATCCGGATCGACTTGAGTCAATCCAAAATTGCCTCGCGTTTACATGCATCTAACTCGATCCGGATCGAGTCCGATAAGATGCCCTGTGGGTAAAGCTCTAGATTAGGAAAGTACGCCCGACTTTGTCATCTGCTACAAAATCCGCCATTGTTGGCTCAGTCGGCCTTATCACTTGAATTACGCTTCCTCTAAAATACGGCTGAAATTTAATTTTTTTAAATTTTTTCTTTAAATTTTGTTTTCAATTAAAATTTTCTATATATAAATAATAAGGTTGAGGTTATTTATAATGTTAACTATAATGTTATTTATATGTCAAGTTTTTGATTAATTTACCTCAATATAATAATCCTTAAAAACTTTTAAAAAGTTTTTTATACTTATTTTTATCAAAATATAATTTTATACATTCTTATCAAAACATAATTTTAATAGATTTTATCAAATTAATTTTTAGATTTATATCAAAAACTTCAATTTAATTGTTTATTACAATAAAATAATTTAATAAAATAGAAATTGTTAAATTGAAATTTTTGATATAAATATAATATTTAATTTGATAATTATAATTTGATAAAAAATTATTAAATTAAATTTTGATAAAAATATATATATAAAACTCCAATTTGATTGACAATTTGAAAATTTGTAATTAGGAAAAATGACATTTTGATAAAAAAGTTTACAAAAAAAAATTTAAACATGCAATGTATTTTAAAATTTATTCATTTATTTATTTATAGATATTTATTGTGTTGAGGTATAAATCAACCAAGAATTTATTTTAGCTAAAATTTTCTATATTTTTTCTTTCAACCAAACAGCAAATTTAAACTCGATCCGGATATTATTATTTGATTGACCTCTTTCCTGAGGCATACTTCCCTGGTTTCAAACCACCTCTTTCGACGGGATTGAACTCGATCCGGATCGGGATGTTGAAGCCTGTTTACATGCCACTGTTTTGCAGGATTGACTTGAAACTTGTCTTTCGATCCGGATCGAAAGTGTGCATGTAAACGCAGTGAATATGCGTTCTCTTTGGTACATGCACGAGTCGCTCGTAAGGAAGGATCGATCACTTAATAACTCCCAATATGCAATAAAAATTGTATATTTCAATATTCAAATATATCTATAATCCTACACAATAAGCAATTAGAGAAGTGATATTACCAAGGCGTCAAGTAATCCAGGCGTAGCCACATTTCGTTACTTGGATCCAAGATATTCGCTATTCTAGATACCTCCAACTAACTTGTTATCACGAGCGTTGGTTTACTATAAAATAAAATAACTTTAAAGTTCATTAGTTCATACTAAAACAAAGTTTTCATTCATATACATAAGAAGAGCGCAGGAGAAAAATAAATAATTCCCTTTAACATGGCAGTCTTCTACATTCCGTCCTTTAACAAAGACCCACGTCATGTTTTTAAACAATATGCTCTAAAGCATTTATTGGTTTCGCCCTTTCGTGTGTCCGTCTGTCCTTCTGTATGTCCGACGATTACTCAAGAATGTTTTAACTTTTTCATATTCTGTTTTCGCCATTCGATAGAGACCCTTCCTGAGCTCATCTGATTAGTTTGTCATTGAAATCGGCCAACCAGTCACGTGACTATTGAGACCCAACCTCCCCCCCCCCCCCCCATTAAATTTTTTTATTGGCAATATAAGGCATGTAATATGCCATTCGAACGGGAATCACGAGCACAAGATGAATATGACATTCTTTTCGATTTTCGAAATGCTACATCCGAAAAAATGACCCCCAATAAGTATTTCAATGACCCTTTATTAGTACGAGTTTTAGCTAAAGCTATATACGAGGGGTGATCAAAAAGTAAGTTTACAAAGCCTGCAATGAAACGTATACATTTATTTTATTTCATACAACCAATACAGCCAACTGAAGTACATACGTTAGGTTATTTTTCGACATAGTCTCCATATTGGTTTAGGCACTTGTCGGTTCGTGGGATGAGTTTGAATATTCCCTCCTGGTAAAAATATTGTCCTTGCATGGGATGAGTTTGAATATTCAGCCACGTTGTTGCGAAGTGTTGTCGTCTGAAGTGAATCATCGGTCTCCTTCAAGTGAGGAAAGAGATAAAAGTCGCTTGGAGCGAGGTCCGATTGGCCAATAGCACATTCTGGCACCACGCCAAGTTTTTCTTTTATTGTACAGGCTATAAAGTCTGAAAAGTGACTATAAGTAAGTGTTATCCATTTAGTTATTTTGTATCGTTCACTGCTATGTAAAGGCTGCTAGCCCCCGTTCCCTAGCACCCTGAAGAAAGCGGAAATAAATGACGAAATTAGTCGGATGATTTTCGACAAAATGTTGTACTATAAGGCCTCTCTTTATTTCATTTGTGGTAATAAATCTCGAACGCCTCACTGAATTTTCGGTGATTCGACCACTCATCCAATATGGAGAATGGGAGGTCGACATTCGCTTCTTTTGAAATACTATGATCTCTAAATTATAAGAATTGTCAGTTAAATGAGCAAACGTGGGACACTGACGGTAAGGAAGACAAAGAAGAAAATTCTCCACTGTGTTTTGGAATGCAAAGAAAATTCTTTCATTGATAATGAGAGATAAAATATAAAGAAATAAAAAGAGGTGGAACACCAAAACACTAATTGTGCGAAACGAAAATGAAAAAAAAATTAATTTAGCAAAATCAAAATTACAAATAGAAAAGGGAAGGAAATTTAGGCAAAGTTGACTTTTAGTAACTGCGAGCACAGCGTGCATTGCAGAGCAGCATCCCTCAGAGACACCCAAATGAACAACTCATTCATAGCAACTGTTTCGTATCTGCCCTGCAGTGAGGCATCACTCAAAGACGCCACTCTTGACCTATTTCGCAGCATTAATGGGTCACTTATTACTATTAGAAATTAATAAAGTTTATTTATAATTCGTAGATATTTAACAATAATCAATTAATGTTATTGAAACGCTTAGTATAAGAATTTACAAAATTATTACTAATTAATAAGTGATTTAAACATTTGATATATTACAAAATATTACTAAATTGCCAAAAAATAAGTTGAGTGGGTCTTGTATCACAAAGAAATCAATGATTTTATTTGCGTAAAGTGGCGGTCCGTTAAAATCACACAAAAGAATTCCGTGTTTCATGTTTGTAAGATTACTAACAATTAAAAGGTTATTTATTTATTTGGTTAGCCTTAAATGAGCACTCATCATTTCGGCTACAAAAAAATAATTTTTGAATCAAATCTTAATTATATAAGTATAGCAATGCCAAATATGGATTAAAATTAATTTTATGCAGAATAACGAGCGTTTTCGTAATGTATTTTAGAATATACTTTGCTACTTCTGAGCTTAAATGAAAATGCAGGAAAGCTCGAATAATGGTTTTAAATGTTTATATTATCTCTATGATTATTTATCTTAGCTAAACAGTTTTAAAGGTTAAAAACATATAAAAAGTAGGTTAATTTTACATGGACACTTGAGGAGGCACCAACATCATCTGCCATTTTGAAGGATGGGGTTGAAGACAAAAATTGTTTTTAACTTTATTTTACTATCGACTGAGGACTTTACTTGTTTAATAACTAGGGTACATTAGATGCATCTTTAAGGGCTACAATTACATTAGAAAAATTAAAAAGTTACCTCCCCTCCCCAATAACAAGGAATGTAACTTAAAATTGAATTCACCATATGGAAAGTATTTTGATTAGGAATTAAAATAATTGTAAGAACATTTTATACTTTTTAAAGATCTTTGCAAGGTTTTAGCAGATTCTGCCAAAGCATTATTTTAAAATGTTAGCACGTTACATTCCTTGTTATTGGGGAGGGCAGGTAACTCTATAAATTTTCTATGTAATTTTAAATTGTTAAAGTTACTTTTGTCTTGTTGATTTTTTAGTTTATTTTTGATATTGAGTTTATTCAAATATTAAATTTATATTAAATTTATATCAATTTGAATTTATGGAGAAGGTTTGTTATAATCATGGATTTTTCGCTCAATTTTTATGGTTTAGTCCATTTTTAACATACTGATTATAATTTTAAAAAATTTAAATCAATAAAAATTGTAAATTATACAGTAATAAAAAGAATAAACGTAAAACTTTTAATCAGTAAATTAAGGTAAAGAATCTTTAATATCCTAATATTAATTTAACATCCCATAATTTTTTGCTATGCATAATAAGAATACATTAAGAAAATCCCTCCCACGATGCATCTCCCTCATATTAAATTCATCTATATACGATTGGAATAGTGCACGGCTTGTTCCATATTGCCTTTTAAGCTTACGCTTAGCCCGAGACCACAAATTTTCAATATTTTGTGTATGAATATTGTCGTCATCGGGATGGACGAAGTGTCGCCGGTGAATGATTTTCGAATGTTGGTATACTCCGTTGCTGAGTAGAGGAATGTCCCTGTAAGCTCCCCAACCGTCTGACATTATATGACTGCACGGCAGTATGTATTGGGTAATAAGAGGAAGCAAGGTTTCTGCCTTACGATCCCGGACCATTAACAGAAAACATTTTCCGCTTCTTCTCTCCACTCCCCCGAAAACCCACTGCCCTCTTCTCCGCTCTCCACGGCGATATTTCTTATGGAAAAAAAATGTCTCGTCTATTTCGACGATTAATGGATTTCCATCTTCATCAAACCCACCAATTTCATCTGACTGTCTCTCCAAATAGGTCATACATTCAATACGGAGATAATTGCACCAATTGACAATTTTAGCTTTA
>JAHWFO010104726.1:0-11330 GCA_023313115.1 Rhysida immarginata
TTAGGAAATCGGAAATGTTAGATTATGTTTAATTATAATAATTCTTATATGCATTTTATAAAAAAAAATGATGGTAGCAAATTGGAAAATCGGAAATATATTTAGTAATTGAATTACACATTCATATACATGTTAAAAATTTTTACGAACGCAAAAAAAATTATCGAAGATAAGATTTGAAGGATTGGGAGGAATGGTGACCCCGATTTAAATGCGAATGGGAGGTGCTTGTTGGATCTCTGTTGCAACAATGGACTTTCCATCACAAACACCTTCTTCCAGCACAGGGATGTCCATAAGTATACCTGGTACAGGGATGCAATGGACCAGAAGTCACTGATTGATTTTGTAATTGTTTCAGCTGACTTATTCCGATCAGTGTTGGATACTCGTGTGAGAAGAGGGGCAGAACTATCAACTGATCACCACCTTGTTGTCTGCACTTTGCGGTTCTCTGAATCCATGCCAACCAAGCGAAATACTAGGTTCAGACAAACTTGGCGCATCAAATGGGAGGCACTGGAGGATAGAGCTGTGAGGAAGACCTTTGCAGATAACATATCTTCAAGTTTCAAAGAACTTCCCAGTGATCGTGGTACTGTTGAAGAGGAGTGGCAGTTGTTTAAAACTGCTGTGATTACTTCGGCTGCATTGTGCTGTGGTCGTAAGCGGCTGAGTGTGGCGCAGGGCGGTGAGAAAAGGACTGCGTGGTGGAACGGTGAAGTCCAAGAAGCTGTCAAGGCAAAGAAGGAAGCCTATTTGCTATGGCTTGCAAATAAGTCAACTTCGAGCCGAGTGCGGTACACTGAGGCGCGAAAAGCAGCAGCAAAGACAGTATCAACAGCTAAAGCCAAGGCCTGGGAGAAGTTCGGGGAGAAATTGGAGGCAGACTATGGTTCGGCAAACAAGGTGTTCTGGCAGACCGTGCGCCGCCTCCGTGGAAAGAAGTCTCTTTCATCACAAACTATTAAGAGTTCAGATGGGAGGCTTCTGAAAACGGAGGAGAGCGTATTGCATAGGTGGAAGGAATACTTTGCATCTCTTCTTAATCCGGTGACGACAACAACTGAGACATACGAGATGCACCTTGGAGCGGAGAATAGTCACGGTAGTATCACTGAAACAGAAGTCAGATGGGCAATTAAGTCCCTGAAGACTGGCAAAGCTGCAGGTGATGATGAAATCCGATCCGAGATGTTAAAGGCCTTAAATCAGGATGGTATCCTGTGGCTGACTCGAGTGTGTCAGGTTGCTTGGATATCTGGACAGGCCCCTAAGCAATGGCAGACAGGAATTGTGATCCCTATCTTCAAAAAGGGAGACCAGAGAGATTGCAACAACTATCGAGGCATCTCTTTGCTCAGCATTCCTGGGAAAGTGTACGCTAAGTGTCTGGAGAAGAGAAGTCGGGAAATAGTCGACTCCAAACTGTCAGGGGAGCAGTGTGGTTTCCGACCTGGCCGAAGCACGACGGATCACATCTTTGCTCTAAGGCAAATCTTTGAGAAATCCTGGGAGTATGCAAAAGAGGTCTACGCTTGCTTTGTGGACCTCGAAAAAGCATATGACAGAGTTCCTCGGGAGAAGCTCTGGCAAGTGTTGCAAGAGTATGGAGTGGATGGGCAATTACTGGTTGCTATCATGTCTCTGTACGAAAGCTCTGAGATGTGTGTCCGGATAAATGGCATTAAGTCAAGACCGTTCACCGTGGGTGTTGGACTCCGCCAAGGGTGCGTACTGTCGCCCATCTTGTTCATTATCTTTATGGACTGGATAGACAGGGGCAGCCGAGGCGATGAGCGTGTTTGTGTGGGCGACTGCCTGGTGGAGAGGTTGCTCTTTGCTGACGACCTTGTCCTCCTTGGGTCTTCTCGCACGAACCTTCAGCATGCACTAGACCGGCTTGCAGCCAAATGTGAAGAAGCTGGGATGAAGATCAGTGTGGCTAAAACCGAGGTTCTGGTCCTTTCAAGACAGCCTGCTCAGTGCGCTCTCCATGTTAGTGGAGCCTCATTGAGACAGGTGGAGAAATTCAAGTATCTCGGGATTGCATTCACGAGTGATGGACGGCAGGAGAAAGAATTGGATGCTCGGATCGGTGCAGCAAGCTGTGTCAGACGTGAACTGTGGCGATCCGTGGTAACGAAACGCGAGCTGAGTAACAAAGCTAAGCTCTCCGTCTTCAAATCCATCTTTGTCCCCATTCTCACCTATGGTCATGAGGCTTGGGTAATGACCGAAAGAGTGCGATCGCGGGTACAAGCGGCCGAAATGAGATTTCTGAGAGGTGTTGCAGGTGTTACCCTACTAGATAGAGTGTACAGCAATACAATAAGGGAATCTTTAGGTGTTGAGCCGCTACTTCTCCGCATTGAGAGGTCTCAGTTGCGCTGGTATGGCCACGTGATTCGGATGCCGCAAACTAGTCTTCCTAGGCAGTTGTTATTTTCCAAGCCGGTGGGTAAGAGACCAAGGGGTCGGCCTAGAACCAGGTGGCTAGACTACCTGGAGAATCTGGGTTCGAGTCGCTTGGATATTACCAGGGAGGACATGCGCCTGATGGCGGAAGATCGCGATCGCTGGAGATCCTCCATAGGGCTGCTGCCCCCGCGACCCTAACGGATAAGCGGGTTTGAAAAGTAAGTAAGTAAGTAAGTAAGATTTGAACCTGTACCTGCAAAATAGAACTCAAACGTTATACCATTAGACCACCTGAACACGATAAAAATCTAAGCTACAATTCGAGCATTAATAAAGTGTAGAGAATTATAACAAACTTGATGATTTTTTCCTCGGAATATTTTGAGAAATGCGTCGAATGGCTTAGCATGGGTCTTTAATTTGGTGAAAGCTACTCGTAAAATACTTTTTTTAATCAAAATCGGTGAGTCAGAGTACGTGGACTCTCCTTGTGGGACTTCGCTATTGAACCGTGCCACACGGGAAACTATCCTATAAATAATTTAATCAATAAGCCTTCTGGTGTCAATAGCTATTTCATTTTGTCCTGTAAACCCATTCAGTTTTGCATATTTTACACAGGTTCAATTCATTGTACAGTACAATCGCCGAGTACACTGTCCAGGATATGACTGCAACTCGAGTTTATCAGGACAGTCATCCAAACATAGATATGATGCGGGTTATTTTTTATTATGTTTATAATTGAATGCTGAATAAGTTTGTATTTAGACCTTGGTCCCTGTCAGTTTTCCCAACGGATGCAGAAACTCTTCATCGACGTGTCATTGAAGCCTGCGAAACCATTCGAAATCGTCAGGGAGTATTTGAAAGAGTGCGACAGTCCATGATTCGACGAGTGCATGAGTGTTTAGAAGCAAGAGGAGGACATTTCGAGCATTTATTAAAAGCGTATGTGTGGATGAGCTCTAATCAACTACGTTGTAAACTTTCATTAATAACTCGAAAACGAAGGATTTTTGGACATATGTTTATATATATGAACTTTTTTCTTGTTTAGGTGTAAGAAACCTGTCCCCAAAGCTTGTAAAAGTATTTTTGAAACACCCTGTATAAATGTGTGAAACATTATTGTTTGTAATCAGATTTAACATACCCGAATAGATCCCGATGTCGAATTTAAACCGCCCCCACCACCAGTTTTGGTCATTTTCATTGGAAAAAAAATATTCTCAAATTTAAACCAACCTGTATTTTTTCAATGTACTAAAGATTATTTAAATCTCCCGTATTACGCCAACAGGTGGCCATACTGAACCGTTTCACTGTTTTTGCCTATTTACTAATTTTCTTCTGTTTTTGGACACACGAATCTTTTTCCACTATTGTTTACACGTTTTTCTAATTGGCTGTTTTGTTTCAAGCTGCTCAGTTTGTTTATTATTTCAAATAATTTTCCCATGATTTTTTTTTCAATGAATAGTCATGGCTACGCCACTGTGTATAGAATAAATGTAATCATGATACATACCATGTATAATACAAAACAGAATTTATTTACAAAACTAACTACCATAAATTTAAAAAAAAAAATAAATTGGTATGGCGGAATGGTACATTCGCACAAGCCTGCCACGAGATGATGATACGGAATCAAAATAAATTACGGGGCTGTGTTGGAACACGGCCGCTAGCTGAATCGTAGAATACATCTTGAGGCAACTTGGCGAATAAGAAAGAACTTTGTGCAACACAATTTAAAAAATTTATTTTCTGATATAAAATGTTCAAATAAAAAATGTACTTGCAGTTCATCATAAATTGTTAACGAAACCTTTATGGCATTCCCAACTTACATATCACTGCTCAATGATAAGAAGAGCATGTTAGAAATGACAACAGACATGAACCAATATTTCGTGCAAACATCAAATTGTCACCCAATATAATAGCTGATTCGATGGGTTTGTAATCTAAATTAAAATGTTTCTTCATAAAGCTAAAAGCGTATAAATTTAATGCAGCATCTACATTGATAATGTTAACTGTCATAATTGCAATATCAGTATCCACCTCAATGTTGTCACTGACTGGTCTAGTTGTTGGTGAATATTTCATTATCGCACTGAACAACATTTTCATAACATATATCGACACTTTAGCATGAATATACACTGAGTGGCCAGATTATTATGACCACCCCATCAGTACTTCGTTGGGCCACCTTCTGCCTTCAATACTGCGGCGATTCGCATTTACTCCAAGAGATGTTGAAAGGTGATGCATGGAATTTGTCACCATGAATGCTGTTGTCTTGTGCTTTCTGGCCACAATCCACTTCAAACCTCTTCAGTCTCTATCAGTGAACTTCGACTTTCGGGCAATGTTGTGCTTCGCAGATGAATATTGACTGTGTGATATAGACTGTCATAACAGTCTTTGCCTGATGAATAACACTGTCCTGTTGTGTGAAATTTCTTGTTTTGGAACCTGTCTGATGGCTCTTTCAACTTTCTCCCACAAATTCTCAATTGGGTTGAGATTTGGTCATTATGGGGGCCACCAAAGCCAGGTTCGTTGTCGTTCGTGGCGATTGCAACAGTCTCGCCTTATATCATTTTCAATTGGCGAATCAACTTAGGGTTTAAAGCATACATTCATTTTTTTTTGCAGCAAACAACGCACAGGAATTGTTTGATCTTGAAACTATTCCTGCAAAATACGAGTAACGTGGTAAGCCGCATTTTACGTTGGAAGAAGCCATCTCCATTGCGATACATCATCAACATGATTGCATGAACTTGATTAACAAAGATATTTAGGTATGTTCTAATATTCAGGCGTTTTTCTACACAAATTAAAGGACCCATATTATGCCAGGGAAATATGCCCCAAACCATGACTGCCCCCACGAGCTTGAACGATTGTACTCATGGATGTGGGGTCCATGCTTTCATGCAGTTTCCGTCAAATTCTCATTCCGTTATCTGCATGATGCAACGGGAAACGTGGTTCATCAGACAACATGACTTTACTCCGATGCTCAACTGTCCAATCCTTGTGTTCCTGTGCGAATTGGAGACGTTTTATCTTGTTAACTGCAGACAGTAAAGGTGTTCGAACTGGCCTTCGGTTCCCATATTCCATACAATGCAATGTATGGCGAACAGTGCGTTCAGAGATCATTTGAGAGGATCCCTTCAGAAGATTTGCAGTAATTTGATACACTATTGCCCTTCTGTTGTCTTATACCAGTCATGCCACTCTCCTTTCTGCCCGAACATTGACTAGTCGTTGTCGGCCACAGCTGGCATGTTCAGACCCAGTTTTCTGGCAGACAGTCCAGTCTGTAACAATTTAACAGCAGCTGCTCTTGAACATTTAACGAATGCAGCCGTTTTGCTAATATTAGCTCCATGGCTCTGAGCGCCAACAATCATCAAAGGCTGCTAAATCGCGTCATTTACCTATAATCTTCTGAAACAAATCACTTCCAATGTCGTGGTAAACAACATGCTTACCTATTTACAGAAGCAACTTCAGCGCGAAATCATAGCTAATTTGCCTACAAACATTAGGTGGTCATAATAATCTGACCACTCAGAGTAAACACTTCCTAGTATAGATCTCACTACACAATTGTACAAAGCTTTAACAATACAAATATCAATGATATCAGCGTCGATCCATCATCTATAGTTAGACCAGTCTGTCAGTATAGGTTCACATTCGTTAAAGAAGTTTTTCAAAAAACTGCAAAAACGCCAGCTCTCCTATAACTTATAATACCATATTTTTGAATAGTTTTAAATTTGTTCTAAATAGCATGAAATCTTTCACACACTTCTGATGAAAGTGATGAAACTAAGATATCACACTTCTGTTACATGGGTGCTTCAAGTCCTTCTCAAAACAAAATCTATAACAAACATTAGGCTACATGAATATCAAAATTCATTGTTTATGAATATAGAAGGAAATAGGAATTCCGTGTTCCAAAATGTCGCATATACAGAGTGAGGCATTTATCTTGAGACAACTGAATATCTCGGGAACTAAGCATTGTACGAAAAAATATCCAAAATCAAAAGTGAATTATTTCACGGGAGAAATTCATTAGTTAAAAAATTACCCTCTCCCTTATGAGGGGAGTTGGGGGAGGGGGTAACTTTGAAATCTTAAATCGGCACCCCTATTTTTAATGGTATATTCAGATTGTACACAATATTCGAGAAATGTTTTATTCTTTCTGTTTTTTCAATTGATCCAACCGTTTAGGAGATAGAGGCCCTGAAAGTGTTGAACTTTTTTAAGTTTTGAACTCAATTTTATCGATGAAGACAAACAGATTTTTGGTCACAGATATTAAAACTTTTTAGTGCACAAGTAAACTTTTGGGGTCAGCAGTCCTATGGAGACAGAGTCTATGTGTGTGTATTGAAAAATATTTGATTTTTGAAATTCTGACTTCGGATACTTAAAGACCATTAAAAAGTGGAATAGGAATATCTGTAAAACGAACCTATCAGCTCAAAAGTATATCCACTGCTGGCAACAGACTCTGGTCATCTTTACCTCCAGACCTCCGTTCTTCTACAAATGTCTAAACTTTCAAATCCCGATTAAAAAAACACCTTCACCTTACCCCTCCCTTGTAAAGCATCCTTTTATCATATTCTATAAATTCATCATTTGTAAACTCACGTTTTCCTATACCGATCCAGGGACCTACCTCGTCGGCTCTACCATACAGGCCCTGGATGGCCATCTTGTAACCAACCTGTAACATATCTCAAAATTAAATTAAATAAACAAATAAATAAATATACTATCGAATGCAATATCATTCATTTTTCTATCATTAATAGTTTTGACGTTATTAAGGTTTTCGTGATCAACACTTTTCGTGACATTCACGATTTAAGCGTGGCATCTCAGTATCGAAACATAAGACGTATTCTACGTCAAAAAGAAAATTGTATTTTACATTAAGAGGAAGTTCTTCACGCCGTTTATATTGTGTTTGGAGCTTTGAAATTTCTGCCATTTCTTCATTTTTTCAAAAAAAAATAATTAATTTCTTTAAAAAGGCTTAGCCCATTTCCGTAAAAAATGGTCAATGTATAGTTTAAGAACCCCACTGTCTGAATTTCTAAAAAAAATTTAAAAAAATTTAAAAAAAAATTGACGGCGGGGGAGATCTTGGGGGAGGGGATAGTAAATAACTCCAAAACGGCTCATCGCAGCCAAACAAGTCATTTACAAAAAAAATTCGCCTTAATGAGAGGAATATGTACATGTCGAGTTTATTGAGTTTGGTTCGCTCATTTGAACGCTACAGCCATTTTTTAATTTTTAGAAAATAATTAATATCTCGAAAAAGGCTTACCCAATTGACATAAAATATACGCTAAGGCACAATTTAAGAAACCCTCTAAGTACGTATAATTTTTATTTGGTTCGGCTATTTGCTGTTTCAGAGGAGTTAGCTGCACAAAATTGGTCACATACATACATACGTACGTACAGACGGAAAATTTTTTATTCAAAATTGCAACATATCTTTACGAATCATGAGTTTTTAAGTCGATTTCAGCAAAATAAAAATTTTGAATTTCTGAAACGAAATCAAAGGCCTTCACTCTTAGAGAGTGGTAGGCCAATATGTAATTTTGTTATTCACTTTCTTCACCACTTGAAGACTTTTTCCTCATCTTCTTCCTCCCAAAATATGTCGTCTTCAGTGCCGTCCATGTTTTTAGAACGCAACATTTTTTGAATCCTTTAACAATAGATTCATTGGAAATACCATTCCATTGATCCATTTACCTAATTTTATAACAGATGTTTTTTTAATTTTTCCTGTTGGTATTAAGGGGTGCTTATCATCCAACAACCATTTTGTATATAGCCATCTCAGATTATCCTTAAAAAGCTTGTTTACAAAGACATCTAATACCTGCTATTGGCTTGTCATCCCTCTTGGGAATGTAACGAAAGCGATGGTGCCGATAAATTTTTTTTCCCGTCGCACGCGAATTTAACCCGAGATCGCTTTTTTCTATCATTTTACTGACAGAAAACCTCGGAATGTATTCGGGTAAATACGGTATGTAAATATTTTTAATCTATACGTGATAAATTTGGAATTGATTGTTTTTTAATATCGTTGCGTAATCAAAACGTAAAGGCAAATAAAAATTGAAAGTATTGCATCATAATAATTTCTTGTTTGTGGAAAATTGTAAAAAGTGAATTAACTTGTTTTAATTAGAAGTTCCTCACATTGTGTATAAATCTAGTTTCGTATTTAAATCTTAAATCATGTTCAATTGTCTGTTATGCGGTATTTTACAGATGTTGGGGCATAAATCATGGTAACTTTTTTTTGTGTGAGAATTCGAGAGCGTGGTTGGAAAATGTGAAATATACATATGAAAGGACAAGGAATGGACGAAATGTACAGACATTTAACAACACACCAGCATTTTGTTTATCGTTTATTAAGGTAGATGACATAATCATAATTCTAGAAAACTTTTTTCTGGAACATGATTACAAGTTTCATGTTCAGAATAAGTACACAGAAATCAAATTAGAGAAGGGCTATTTTGATATATAAGCGTTGTTCAACTCGGGTTACATCCATTGTGCACGGCGTTTGATTAAGAACTGATTTAACATTGCTCTGTGCAACAAGTTATCACGGAACCATCTGGTATTGTGGAAACATACTACAAATGCACGGCTTCCTTGAGATATATGACATTTAGCTCCGAGAAAAAAATAGTTGCCATGGCTTATCTCCCAACCTTCGTATTTCTACGTATTAATTACGTCTACTGGATTTAAAAAACAAACCCTTCAATTAACATCTATTGATTATTTCATAGATATTAATTAATTCGATAAATAGCCTCCTACCTTAGATGAACTTTTTATGTATTCAAGCATAATTTCAGGTTTCAAATTTCATAGTATGGCTATTTATTCAAACCCAGCTTGGAATTTTTCATATGCCTTTTTGTTCCTGATACTGTTTAAAACACCGAACTACTGAGCATCTATTTAATCACCAGTTAGGAATGTGATTCCTGCCTTCCTTAAAAGTTCTTTAACACACTGCTAAGGCAATCTATACACGGCGTGAAAATCTCTTCCAAAAGGGGATAGACAAAATTTCACTCTATCAAACAAATCCCATAAATTTGATGAACATTTTCTAGTATAGTTAAAAACTAATTGTATTTATTAATACGGTCTGACGCGTTTAGACCTGTCACATTTTACAGAATCATCTACAGAAGGAAATTTCGCTTCTTATATAAAGTGGAAATCGTAAGTGCCACTCGCTGTCAAACGCGAATATCTGTGTTATAAATTTATCTTCAAAATTTTCGGATTATATAAAGTAAAAAGATTATTTTGTCAATCATTGAAATATTAAGCAATTAAATGTACTCGGATTTGCAGGATGATAACGCACCTTTTTATTTGCACTATATTTAAATAAATAACTATGAACAATACAAACAGCCTGCAGAGAAAAAAATAAAAGGGAACAAGTTGGGCAATTGATAATCTAGTATTCAATAAAATGCTAAACTTGCGTTCATTTTTGTTGAATAAAGAACCTTATGCGGCCTAATTCTTAACACTTTTCTTACCAAACATTTGGTTTGCGATGTTTCTCCGTTCCGGGGATGCTTGCTGCGATGGTCAGATTTGATTTCCCCATAGCCGCGATATTCAGGGTCGTCACTTCCCTTGCAAGCAAAACGAACGCGCTTAGAAATTTTAATAAGAAGGGTAAAACTATATATAGCTGCTATCTTTAAGGCTGTCTTCTTGAATTGGGTAGGAACGTGACCTGTTTCATCTAAGTGCTGTTGCCCATGTTTATAACGAACTTCAGCGTTTTTTAAGGGCAGCATTTAATCTAGGCTAATTTTATTCCGTTTCAATTTTTGAGGTTTCTGAATAAAATTAAAAAAGGGCTGTATCAACTATTTTGGAAAGAATAATTAAAAAGGGCTTGCACTTAAGTCACACAGTCTTCAAACAGTTGTCAAATTTCTGTATTTTTGACTAATTTTTTCTCCTGTGTGGTTATATAAAAAGTATACATATTGTATAACATTATTGTATATTGCGTAATGGATTCTATGTACAAGATATCATAACATGATAAATAATCAATATATTCTAAGCATAAGCTTTTGTCCCAGTTCTCGGATTCTTAGAAACGCAGGTTCCAATATGGTCGTGGGCATGAACTTTCCTATTATCCTAGAATTGTGTTGACATAACCTAACAAAGGGTGCAAATGACCTCGAAGTAGACGTGCCCTATCAAATAAACAAATTCTTCCGCGTGAATTACATGGTGATTCATAAGTCGATCGAACAGTAACCATGACAGACTTAGCGGAAATGCTCATATCAGCGGATAGAGAATCTCTCAAAATTTGCATTCGTAATAAGCAGATACGAATTGAGCACACACCGGAATTTTGATGGAGCCTCGAACGAAAAACATCGGGAATGGGGTGAGCTCGGGTGAATTAGCGCGCAATTACTTATGTTCTTATAATATAAAGGATTGTCAACCATTTTTGTAGATACAAATCACCAATCACGCAACAACAAATGATGGTGGACACTATTTTCAGTATAACGTATACGCCACATAAACGTTGCGCAATATCAAAGCACTGCTCTTTTCTCTGAAGTAGAACATCAAGAAATTTTTGTTGAAAAACTGGACGCAGCGTTGATAAGAATTTTTCGCAAAATAAGCCCTGGGCAACGCGACCTTCTTATGCTACGTAGGTCTCAGTGTGAACCGAGACCTTATCGGGGCGAATGCTGTATATGCGCTTAGACAGGCGGTGACCGCACCATTAAATG
>JAHWFO010104760.1:0-13767 GCA_023313115.1 Rhysida immarginata
AGGCTTGGGTAATGACCGAAAGAGTGCGATCGCGGGTACAAGTGGCCAAATTGAGATTTCTGAGAGATGTGGCAGATGTTACCCTACTAGATAGAGTGCACAGCAGCACAATAAGGGAGTTTTTAGGTGTTGAGCCGCTACTTCTCTGCATTGAGAGATCTCAGTTGCGCTGGTATGGCCACATGATACGGATGCCGCAAACAGGTCTACCTAGGCAGTTGTTATTTTCCAAGCAGGTAGGTAAGAGACCAAGGGGTCGGCCTAGAACCAGGTGGCTAGACTACATGGAGAATCTGGGTTCGAGTCGCTTGGATATTGCCAGGGAGGACATGCGCCTGATGGCGGAAGATCGCGATCGCTGGAGATCCTCCATAGAGTTGCTGCCCCCGCGACCCTAATGGATAAGCGGGTTTGAAAAGTAAGTAAGTATTCAGAATTGAAAAAAAAGAAAGCTTGCACATGATTTTTATCTCAAAAATACTTTCTATTCATATCCCATTTATTTGATACATGATAAATCGAGTTATATTTTCTAACAACAAAAAAAAAAAATATTTATCAAAATTCAAATACGAATCTTTTTATGGTATACAATAATCTCTAAAATATGCTTACAAACATAATGTCGACTTTCCTTTAACCAACACAATTTTACATACTCTCAGTAAGGCATATACAAATCTACAAAAAGCAGATGCGATGTGACAAACCACGTACGAAGGATATTCGACAGTTATTGGCACAAGTATCTCGTCACTGTTACACTTTCAGGCTTTTTTTTTCTTCAACGATTCCAGATACCTACCAAGGCTTTTTTGTGTACCATCATTCATTACAACTGAAACAAACATATCTATATCTTGCTGCCGTGCCTTTATTAAGCGTTGTGCAGTTCCTCCTCTAAGCTGTTGTTTGGTGAGCTGTCTGGCCCGTGCTGAATGGCAAAGAAAAATAAAAAGGAAATTTAACGAAACCAGATGAGAATGTGCAAGTTATCATTATCAAAATGAACTTAAAAACTTAATGAAGAATAAACGTAAACTATAAATAGCTGCATGTGTGAGGGAGTGAGTGAATTAGATTGCGTATGCACACATTTGAGTGAGTTGTACAGAGGGTTGATTCAGATAAAATGAGATGACTTTGCAGTTTTGTTACGATGGTGTAATACCATGGCACCGTCATCAGCTGTGTTCGATGTAAGAGCCACGTTGTTGGACTATCGCCCGGTATCGTATTTTCCACTGAAGTAGGCTGTGTTTGAGGAACTCCATGGAAATTCGTTCCACACCTGCTGACACACTTTCCATAGCCCATCAACAGTTTTTGGTCGGCGACTTCCGAGCCGTCGTTTCAGGAGACCAAAACCACAGAAATCCATGGGTGATGCGTCAGGAGATTTTACAGGTACATGAGAGAAGGGAATAACTCGTATGCCCGTCTCCTGATCCATCTTCCTGTAGCAAGCCACAGATGACTTACTTAGCAGTGTTCAGTTGTGTTTAGTCACTCAGTTGTGTGACCGCGTGCTTTATGACGTCGCTCCAGCCCAAGATTGTCATGAATTATTCTGGAGACTGTTGCCTGTGAAATACCTTTCCTTTGGGCTAGGCTTCTCTGTGTGGGGGGGATTTTCTTTCAGCACTTCAGACCGGATTCTCGAACCACCGAGTTGGGCGTGTTGGCTGGGGCTTGTTTCTGGTCTGCTTCTTTGCTCGTCCACGTTCATTAGATGGTAGCAATTTGTTCTTTTTGATTATTCGACCCACAGTAGGTTTGGATACTGCAGTACCATTTCGTTTGCATAACTCCACAATGTACGAAAGACTGAAGTTAGCGTCGGAAAGGCCAAACCTCTACCCTTCCCAAAAAGCTGTGATTTTGGAAACCATGTTTCAGCACGAAATGTCCCAAATAACAGCAACAAGTGTATACAAAGCTAATCCCCATGAATAGTGGACGAGTCATGCAAATCACATTCCATGAAGGTCATACGCGGCGTTTAAAGTCGTCTCATTTTATCTGAATCAACCCTCCGTAGAAGAGGATGTGTGTGAATATGCACAAGTTCGTAAAAGAGTGAATACTGTACAGTCTGTTTCATAATTTATTGGACACTTCAAAAATGCAAAACTATGCGGTGGTTTTTGAAAAAACAATCCTATTTGTTTACTTTCCCATTCCACTAACACCTCTGAACAAATAATATGTAAACAAAACTACGTAATAAAATGCTATACAATATTTTCTGCGAAAAGTACATTACGACTGTTTCACATTTCATTGCACATACGTTTTCTACCTACTAACTGATAATGTTCCCACTCATTTTGTTAAAAACCCAACCCCCCTACAAATGGAATAGGCTCATTAGAATGTGTAGACAAGACTAATTCAATTTGTTCATCATACTCTTGAAAATGTGTCCACGAAAGACATTAAGTGATGCTGACAAACAAATTATTCGCGTCCATCGCGGAATGGAAAGTCTATTCGAGTGATTTCTGCTGTGACAGGCACAGCTAAAAGTACAGTTGCAGATAGATACAGGAGAGAATATGCTAGTTGCATTAGATAGGTCGTCACTGCTAACAGAGTTACCGTGTAAATTTTTGGGGGTTGCATTAGGTGCAGGTGGCCTTAGCACTAGTTTCGCTGTACGTAAGATGTGTTTTTTGTGTTTTCCTCATTTGCCACCTTTCTTAATTCTCTTTTTTAACCTCATTGTACCAAAAGCGGATTACTTTTTGGTCACTGTAGAGTTTTAAGAAACCAGATAACGAAGAACAATTTAAAGTAAGCGTTCACTGCATCATGCAGAGGCCTACAGGAAAATAAAATGAAAAAAAACAAACGATGATATCTTACTTGGTATCTGAATCCACTTTTTAATTTCCTCTTGGGCTCTTTGAAGGGCTTCTTCTGGCGAGGAAACCAATTCATCTACGAGACCCTTTTTCAATGCTTCCTGTGCAGAAAACATTTTACCCAAACTTAGGGCTAATTCGGTCTCTCGTTGCCCGATCACGTTTACTGCCGTATCTTTAAACCTACACAATTTACAAAAGTGTCACTTTCTTTCCTTCTTACGTAAATAAAACATGCCATTTCACTGCAAATGCAAGGCTCAAACCGACTTTATGAATCCGAGGTAAAGCAATATATGAATTTGTATATTTTGTCGCACTGAATTTGCCATGGAACTAGTTGGTTATTCTCTTGAAGTGCTTTTGTTCAAACAGTTTCGTGTAAGTGCTTGCTTTGGCGGCCCGTCACTTTAATCACAAAAAGAAGAAAAAGGCAAAAAAGCTAAACACCGAAGGAGATTCAAACCTATGTTCATGCTTTTGTGACGGGACCCAGCGATCCCACCCCTCCCATGAACTAGTAGGTGTGATGAGTCATTAAACGGAATGTCCATCAGGGGATCGGAGCTTGATTGTGGAGGTAGACATTGATAGACAGATAAGTTTTTTCCGGAAATCTTAGCCGAGAAAACAATGTCAGCTTTGCAACAAAGAAAATTACAACAATGATAATAAACAACAATAATACACTAACGCGGTCCTATCGTGACCACCGAGAGAGAAGGCGGATCATAATTTTCAAAACTACTTAGAAAGATTTCTCATTGACAATTAACAGTTCAAAAAGTCCATTATTCTTCTTTGACAACATCGTCAGTCATCGAACGAATTTAGATCATGTATCACGAATTCAAAGCAGATCAAAGCTATCATTACATTGTTACATCATCATAGATAGTGCAAATTTAGGGTAGAAATACAAATAACAATGCACTATCTATGTGATGCAACAATTGTATTCAGTTTCATTGCGGAGGCCTTCTCTCTCGGTGCTCACAGTCCTATCCATATAAAAACTTAACAGAATACCAAAAAAACAACCAACCAAATATTTAATCAAAATTTGCTCCACCTCTCGGATGACATGCTTAACCACCAAAACAAAAACAAAAGAATCGCACTATGTTCCCGCAGAGCCTACATGAAATGATACACTTTACCATTTCATTTTGCTATCCAATATGCCATTTTGTTCAAAAATTATCAAAAATATGAATCTGCTTCCTATACAGTCGTCCCTCACCATGTCAGCAATCTTGGTTCCAGGACCTTGCTGTCTTGCGGATTTTCCTGACTTGCTGAATTCCAAGACTGTGAATTTTCTTCCTGTAGTTAATGTCGGGCGACATTTTTTCCTCTTGTTTTTAATTTTTTCGGGTGATAGTAATGTACAAATAAATTGGTGTATGCAACCCCTGGCAAAAAGTTTGCAATAGTTATTGCCGATTCGCTGGCGCGCGATGTTAGTTGATTTTTTTAAAATAAGGATACACAATTAAACGGTACAAAAATTAATATATATTTATTTGGATGATTTACATTACACAAAAATTAGATGATGTTCTAAAAACATAATTACACTGAATAAAAAATTAAAACCAACACCCCTGGTTGGAAAAATGTTTGCGATAACCAAATCAGATGGAAAAAAGTTTGCAATAATTTACTGTCAATATTTTCTACAGAAAGGATTATACCATTAATTTTTAGGTGATATACCTAAAGCTTATGAAAGCAATAGTTCACAAAAATATTTCATAAAAATAAAATTTGCGAGCATAAAATGGGACTCGTTAAAGAACTGCCTCAACAGCTTAAAATGCACATTGTGAAAATGCTAGACGATGGAAAGACTCAAACTGAAGTTGCAAACTTGTTGGGATGTGATCAATCTACTGTTTCACTACATGGAAAAAATTCTGAGCAACAGGCCATGTCCAGACCAAACCAAAATCAGGAAGACCAAAGAAATCTAGCAAATGCCAGAAGAGAACTGCAAAAGAAATCACAAGAAAATGAGAAAAAACACATTGAAAGAGATAAATAACGAGTGGAAGAAGACATCTCATGTTCACGTTTGTGACAGAACCTTCCGAAATCGACTAACATGAACTTGGTTTCATTCGAGGAAAGCGAAGACAAAGTCGTGTCTAACTTTGAAACACCGAGAGGCACGTTTGAAATGGGCAAGAACTTACAAGAAGTGGACAATTGAAGATTGGAGGAAAGTTGTTTTTTTTCTGACGAAAGCCGGATTTTTTTGTCAAGTGGTGACGACGCTGGCAATTTGTCTGGAGGCGTTCAAAAGAAAAATTTAATGACTGCCTAGTCAGCAAAGAAAAGATTCCACAAGGACTTATGGTTTGGGATTGTATTTCTTTTAAAGGATAAAGCAAACTGTGCATAATGAAAACAACAGTCGACTCAGAAACATACATTAATATTATTGATGCCCTCCTTCTTCCAACAGTTGAAGATCATTCTGGAGAGTATCAGTGCATCTTCCAAGATGACATTGTATCTTGCCATCGTTCAAAAAATGTTAAGGCGCATCTTGCTACCAATCAAATACCCCAATTTGAAAGGCCAGCCAACAGCCCCGACTTGAACCCAGTCGATAATTGTATGCACAAGTTGAAGACATTCGTCAAGGAAAAACACCCAACGAATAAGCAAGAATTGTCGGCTTCAATAAAGCCCAGTTGGTCTGAACTTGAAGACTGTTACATAAGAGTTCTTTTTGACTCAATGCTTAAGTGTATCGAAGTATGAATAAAAGCCAAGGGTGGTGCAACGGAATACTAAATTCATTTGCAACAAATTATTGCAAACTTTTTTCCATGTATTTCATTATCGCAAACATTTTTCCAACTGGGGGGGGGGGGCTCTATGGTTTTGTTTTATTTTTTTCAGTGTTATTATTTGTTTAGAATATCATTTAAATTTTTTGTTGAATGTAAAATAATCCAAACAAACGTAAATTAATTTTTGTACCGTTTAACTGTGTATCCTTATTTTTTAAAAAATGAACTAATATCGCGCCCCAGCGAATCGGCAATAAGTATCGCAAACTTTTTGCAGGGGTTGTAATATGTTCGTTTACGTCCAATTTTAAAACGACATGTTCAGATTAAAAATTTCTTGATACAATAACGGGAAGGATGATCGCTTCGCCATTCCCAAAACAGCAAAACAGACTATATGATTTAGGGAACTATAAAAAGGGTTAATTTTGGGTATTTTAATTGAAATAAATGCCCTCGAATTATCAAGCCAGAACGATCGATTGGTCTGCACTTCATTCCATCAGCATATTAATTGAATGGGTTAAGGAAAGAGGAGCTACCGTGTTTTTGTCATTACGTTACTCAGTTTTTGTTGGCAAAAATTCCCGAACGGAAATCACTGTTCGCCATCTTGGATTTCAGAGAAAAAAAAAAATTGCCGACTTCTAGAATTTCCTGACTTGTGGAATGCCGATTTGCGAAGGGACCACTGTAATCCTCCAGTTTTCCATCTAGCGCCGGTTTGGCGTTTGTTAGGTGTCTGCTTCTTTTTTTTTGGAATTTTTGAACAAATGCACTTAGTTTTCCAATTAGCGTCTGTTCAGCGTCGGTTTTACGTTGGTCACGCGTCTTTTCAAGATTTAGCATGGCTAGATTTTTAGGCGTCTTTTTAGATCTAGCCAATCAGGTGCAATCTACTTCGCTATGGATTCTGGGTAGATGTCTTCCCCGATTCAGATGGAGAATCATGGCTGCCGTAGCTGCTGTTTGCCAACAAGGGTTCTCGTGACTTTTCCCCTCGTGAATTTATTAATAAACAGGTTATAAAAATTTGGTGAATCATTTATTTATTAAGAAAAAATGATATATTAATAAATTCAAAGCGTGAATGTGATCGGAGTGGTTGATATCCTCTTTTTCCATCACCTTGAGAGAGCAACAATTGTTTGCAGTGACTCGACCAATCAGATCAAACCAAATTCAGGATAACGGTTGAAAGTCGCTAAATGGAAAATGACTGCATTCGCGTGCTTCTCAAAGGCTCAAAAGTCACCGCACGTTACGAGACGCCAAAGAGTCACTAAATGGAAAACGGGCTTAATGTCAGCTCTGGGCACCAGATGGCATCATGGTAAAATCTGAATGAAGTGTACAATCCAGATCCAATAATACTGCAGGAAAGCTAGCATTCAGGGGCATTTCAATACGTATTCATTTATGGTACAGATGCTGTAATCGAAAAGGTCATGAAATGATTAACCGATAATCAAGCAAGGCCAAGGATCAGAGGCTGAGAGGAGTTCAGAAGCACTAATATTTGTGACTATGCTCATTTCCTTAAAGAGAATAATTAACACCAATTAATTTCAGCATGTCAAAATCTACAAATTCGCATATCACTCTACCACATAAGAAGATGTCAAGTTTGTTGAAGCCTAGCATTACAGGGTCGGGACACATTAATATAACCACCTGCTAGTATCCGGAATATCCACCTTTTGGCAGCTAGTCGACGTGGCAGAGAATCAATAAGTCTTTGGAAGGTGGTTGCAGGTATCTGGGACCATTCGGCGATCAGTGCATCCCGTAATTCCATCACCGTGCGTGGTGGAGGGTCCAGCTTGCGGACATGGCGATCGAGATGGTCCCACAAATGTTCAATGGCGTTGAGGTCCAGGGAGTTTGGTGGCCATGGAAGTAGCTTGAATTCATCCTCATGCTTCGTGGACAATTTTAGCAGTATGGCAGGGAGCATTGTCCTGTTGAAAGGTGCCATCACCATAGGAAACCATGTCGACATGAAGGGGTGTACCTGGTCTGCGACGATCGTCAGGTAACGAACAGCGAATCAGTGGACTCAGACCATACCACGAAATCATCCCCCAAACAGTCACATCTCCCCCATCAGCCTGTCGTTTGCCAACGACGGTGTCGGGATGCCTGTTCTCATATGCTTTCTGGCGAATTCTCCATCGTCCGTCTACTCTGTTGAGCAGAAACCGCGACTCGTCAGAGAAAGCAACCCTTTGCCAGTTGGCCATGGTCTAATGCCGATAGTCCATTGCAAATTGGAGCCGTTTTCAGCGATGCACGGGCGTTCGACATGGGTGCTGTTACCATACGCCTGCTCCGGAGCCCCAACCTCAAGAGGGATCGTTGCACTGTCTCGGTGCTGACACGCCTAGTGGCCCCACTATTCATTTGCTGTGTCAGTTGCTCAACAGTGGCACGCCAATTGGTCTTGGCCAGGCGTCGTAACCGACGCTCGCCTCTAGGATCGATGGCCCGTGGGGCCCCACAGTTACCTCTTCGGTTGCTCGAAACTGTCTGGTTCGTCCAGTTGCGGTGCACCTTCAAAACGGCAGCCCTAGAGCAGTTCACAAAACGGCAGCCCTAGGGCAGGTCACTTACTCTGCCCATGACGGCGACAATTGCTGTGTTAATGGATGCTACTACACGTCTGCTGTTGTCAGCTTTTAATATATGCAATGACTTTTCATCTGCATACCACGGGATGTTCCAACATGTCCGAGGGAAGGTGGTCATATTAATGTGTACTGACCTTGTATGAAAAATAAAAATACATTAAATATTTACCAGAATGGTGCGACAATCCCCTAGAATAACAAAAAAAATGCATCAACATTGCTTCAATGTATTTAGCGAGAATACAAGCACAAAAAAAGTGTACATCATTATACCAGCAAAGTTTCATTTAAACCTATCGTAGGAGTGGGCTGAACCATTATTCTGTAATCGCAACTCATTGCTAAAAGGCAACCTCCAGCTGGTGCATGGCCCTAGAAATTTAAAGCATCGTATGCAGCGTTAAATTTAAAAAGATTAAAAGCTTTTATGGTTATTACTGAGAGAGCCAATTACCGTTACTGCTGCAAATGAAACCAGTTTTGTCATATATAAATCCAACCACATTTGCTGCAAAGAATTCCAAAAGTCTTTCAATCGATCGGGTTTTGGTTGATACATTTCCATTATATCCAAGCCAGCTGAAAAAATCTTTGGGATTTCCTAGAATATCGTAGAAACAATACAAATTAGGTTGTGTGTGTGTGCGCGCTTTCATTTGCTTGATTTGTGGCTAACCAACAACAAAGTATAAGGGTCGTACAAATGAAAATGAAATTTATTTATTTTATCCAAAGTGTATACAAGGAATTTAAAAATCCTCTCCAAATGTGTTAAGGTATTTATCCCATGCATGTGGAACCATTCCAAAAACCTCTTCACTGTCCGACTGAAACCTGCGGCCTTTCAGATGTTTCTTGAGATCCCCAAACACGTGAAAGTCACATGGGGATAATTCAGGGCTGTAAGGTGGATGCTGCATTGCTTCCCAGTTGAACTTCGATGAGGTCTACCGTTGCTTTCGACGTGTGAGGATGCGCGTTGTCGTGGAGAAGAAGTGCTCCTTCTGTAAGAAGTCCAGGACGTTTGCATTTGATGGCCGCGCGCAGTGCCTTCGATGTTTCCTCATATCGTGCTGTGTTAACTGCGGTGCCTTTTTCAAGGAAGTCCAGTAAAATCGGGCCTTTGCGATCAAACAACATGGTCAACTTCACCTTCCCTGTGCTGTTTGCGATTGCTTTTGATTTTTCGTGACATGACTTTGATTTGTTTGCGATTGCTTGTTTGGACGAAGCGATCACTCGCAGAGCTTCGAAGTGTGAGCTATTGTTCTCTCTCTCACGTGATGCAACACTTGCAACCTATTGTTCAATTTGCACGTCGAGTGTCGCAATTGTTGAAAACAAAAATATACGATCCTACACGTCGTCGTTTTTTTTCCCACACAAATTTTCGTTTTCATTTGTACGACCCTTATACTTTGAATTATCCTCTAAATTATATTCAAATAGTGAATACATAAGAAAACCGTGGATAATTAATGACTACAAGAAACAGAAGGAGACACACCACTTATCCACGACAGATTTTATTCTTCCATGTATGTGCATTTCAGATGCTAAGCAATGGTCATTCACCACTCATGTCGACTGATAATTGCTTAGCATTTGAAATGTGCACACCAACTGTGGCAATCAAATGTGAGCTATGAAATAAAGTTAAGCTCTCGGTACTCAAATCTGTCTTTTTCACCAGTATCACCTACGATCAAGAGTAACATTTATGTGCGGAATGACTGAGGAGTACCATCGTGGTTGGAATGAGATTCCTGAGAAAAGTGGCAGATGTTGCCCTATTAGATAGAGTGCACAGCAAGCCACACATTAAGGGAGTCTTTAGGTGCTGAGCTGCTACTTCTCCGCACTGAGATATATCTGTCGTATTGGTATGGCCATATAATACATTGCCACAAACAGGTCTTCCTAGACCGTTGCTTTTCTCCAAGCTGGTAGGTAAGAGACCAAGGGGACAGCCTAGAACCAAGTGGCTAAATTACTTGGAGAATCTGGATTGGAATCACTTGAGTATTACCAATAAGGACCTGCACCTGATGGCAGAAGATTGCGATGACTGGAGATCCTCCATACAACAGAGGGAAGGAAATATTACAACATGACACAAGGTTGACACACGCATTTTCTTAACCTTAGAACGACAAGGTTGTGTCGTGGAACTAATGTAGCAAGTAGGTGTCATACATTCATTGGATGGGTCCTGATTTTCAAAGCTTTCTGTGTTCACCACAGATGCTTCTCTGGCACTTACAGCAACGTCGGGTACCTCTTCGATTCTTCTTATAATCACAGAATGCACACTTTCTTGGTCTGCCTGACGAATCGTTGGTTGAAGTATGTTCTGAAGGGATCTTAAAAGTTCATTTCTGATCTCTTCATCAGCTAAATATTGCAAATTCATTGTCCTAGAAAAACATCAAATTCTAAGGTAGACAACACGGGAGTGTCAAAAATGACAGCTATTTGCACAAATGCGTAATAACAAACAAAGAAACAAAGAAAGAACAGACTGTGAGACTACCTGGACATCTACCGGGCTTTGCAAAAGTTCTGTTACACTCGTGACGACCCTCAAAGAAATGGACACGACGATGTTCACGATGCAGTTAGACATGTTTTTATTGTGCCATCATGTAAAATAACATTGTAATTAGTCATTTAATCAATGTAGCCACCATCTGCACCAAGAACCCGCTCCAGACGAGGCCGAAAAGCCTTGCAAACTTTGCGAATGTAGTCCTTCCTCATTCTGGTCCACACACGGTTGATAGATGTTTTCAGCTCGTCGACGTTGCTGTGACGGACCTTGCAGGCCTTCCCCTCGACACGCACCCACACGCTGTAGTCAAGTGGATTGAGGTCTGGCGACTGCGGAGGCCAAAAGCCCTTCGACCAGAAGGTCATGTTGCACAATGTTGGCCGTGTGGGCAGGGGCACCGTCCTGTTGAAAGATGTAGTCCGCATTTCTTCACCCAGGGAAGGACTTTTGTGGCCAGGATGTCCTTGTAATCAGCCACCGCTAGCCGGTATCCACTTGGGAACCACACGGGTGGCATTTTCTCGCCATTCGACGCCACGATTCCGAGCATCATCACAGAGGCCGGGCGCTTGGTTGTAGGCATGTAGCGGACCTTGGAGATGTTCTGGCCGAAGCTTACCACGCAGTCGTTGTGCTTGTTGAGGACAGGATCGACCGTGAAGGTCTTTTCGTCAGAGAAAATGACAATTCGCTCGCCATGACTCTTCAAATCGTTGAGAAGACGGCGACAGCGCTCCCGACGTTGTTCCCGTATCCGATCCGTCAGCAGAGGCCTCACGCTCTGTCCACCTTCTTCTTTGACCGCTCTGGACACTGTGGACACCGAAATTTTCTTTTTCTTTGTGAGTGCAGTCATTTTGAGCGTCGAGTCTTGTTCGAAGGCTTTTCTCACAGCCAAACGGTTGACGACTTGAGGTCTACCTGAACGAGGTTGATCTTTAAGGTCTCTCCCATTCTTGAGCCTGTCCGCAACTCTGTGGATGGTCATCCGGCTGACTTCGAGGAGCTTGGCAATCTCGGAATTTGTGTGGCCCGCGCGCAGGAGAGCAGCGATCTCTACTCATTTCGTTTCCATCGCTTTTGTCGTGGACATTAAAATCACTCAGAGGTTAACACGTAATTTCCAATATATTATTTGATCCTTTTGTGGAAATGGAATTATCCAAATCTTGAGCAGTCCATATTTTGGGGGATGTAAAGAGTGTAACTGAACTTTTGCAAAGCCCGGTAGGTGATAACTGGTTAGGAAGGTATTCAACAAGAGAGGCCTGGTTACGTGCGCATGGGCAGAAAATAAATAATAATTCATAAGATGTTCAGGGTTTTATTGTACGCCATACCTCAGCTGTTCAAATTAATGATGAAAAATAAGAAAGAAAATTCAACAGTCCTAAGGTCATGTAAATAGCGGTTCGCTTTCACGTCCGCAGTAGCGCAATTGGTTGGCGCGTTGGCGGTCCGAGCCAAAGGTTCCTGGTTCGAATCCAGGCTGTGGAATTTTCTTTCCTATTTTTCATCAGAAAATAAATATCAGGTCGTTGCATATCAAATGTCGGATTTCGAGGTGGGTTCCGTGCTTCAACAAAGTGGTACATTCCCAGAGATAAACTTATCAGTAACCAGCTGCCTGAAATTTGCATGTTCTGCAATGATATTTAATAGCGTTTGAACCCAAGCGAAGATAGTCATGACTTCATACGAATTACGTGTGACAATGCATTACGAGTTCAGGTTGAATCACACTCCATCTAACGCCTCTCGAAACATCAATAAGGTATTCGGTGTATAGGCACCATAAAGGAATGTACTGTCCAACATTGGTTCCAAAAATTCTGGGCGGGAGTGATGGACAGCCCAACGTGTTAAATGACACTGATCTGAAGCGATGTGCAGAAGAGGAACCGCCAAAAACTGTTCGGGTACTTGCAGGGGATCATGCTGTATCAGCGTCGACTGTCAATAGACATTTTAGGACCATTGGCAAGGTAAAAAAGCAGGACAAATGGGTCCCACATGAACTTATGGAAAACCAAAAAGAGCGTCGGTTGGAAGAGTGTACGGAATTGCTTTTGCGCCATGAAGAACGGGGATTCTCGATTGCAGTGTCACCTGCGACGAGAAGTGGTCCTATACGACAAAAGGAAACGGTCAGCACAGTGGCTGGATGCTGATGAACCCCCACAACAGTTCCCTAAACCCCCGTTGCACCCCAGGTGATCGCCGCAGCAGGGGGAGACGATCACCGCTGCGACCTAATGTCGTGAACTGCATCGTATGCACACAAAACTTTGCCAGCAACAACCTGCACTTGTGTATCGCAAAGGCATCCTTCTGCTGCATGACAACGCACGTTGCACGAATAACTGTGCAGGTGCTACAGGCTCTGGGCTACGAAGTGCTTCCACACCACCCGTACTCTCCAGACCTCTCCCCTACCGACTACCATCTTTTCCAGAGTCCGGACAATTTTCTCTAGAGGAAAACACTTCTAACCCAAGCAGACGTCGAAAACGCATTCCGGGAATTTATCGAGTCCCATGAACATGGGTTCTATCGGAGAGGGCTCGAGAAGCTGCTAAATCGTTGGCAACAATGTTTGGATTGCAATGGGGGTTATTTCGAATAGCACGTGTGAAGGCGTCCTTTCTAGATGGCCATTAAGGATGACCTCTGCAATCCGACATTTGATATGCAACGACCTGATACTTAGGTGTATCATCAACCTATCCATTGGAGTCGAAATTGGCGCCACAAGTTAGTAGTAGCCAAAAGCAGATTTTTGCTTCCGTGTAAGCTTATTAATTATTCTGTTGGGTCAATGTCTCAAATGTTAAAAAAAAGTATTACAATCATCACTGATTACTTTAAACTTACCGAGGTTAATATAAATCCTCGACAGTTTTGTGAAGCTTCCA
>JAHWFO010104762.1:0-12990 GCA_023313115.1 Rhysida immarginata
CACCCTGTATTAACCCAATTTATATGGTGTATTCCTTTATATTACACAGTTACTAGGCACAGAATCATTCTCATTTGGATTATTGAATAGCCACTAGAATGATTAAAACAGAATGAATCATTTGAATAACACTGCATATTTCCTCTCAAGCATAAACAAAAGATCTCTCAATAATAAGCATAAAGACTAAAACATGCTATACCTTTCATGGTTTCCATTTCCAAATATATAGTAATATATACATTCAATAGTTCTGCATGCAAATCAGCAATAATGGCCATTGAGAGGTTGTGGTAGCTAAGCATAGTTTGCTTTTTTAACATGTTTTCATCATCCATAATACTAATATTGCAATCACCTTCCTGAAAAATAAATAACTGGGAATAAAAATCCATCATACATATTATATACATGCCCTTTTCTAAATGCATTCAATTAATAAAAATTTAGTAAAAGCAGACATTAATTTCTACTCTTTGGAGTTATCTAATCAAATTTTAAGTACCAGGTATGGCGATAAAAAAACTGAATTGATGCTGTAACCCTTTATTGGAAAAAAAAAAATCAGACAATCGAAATGTTATCCCCTTCAATGTGGTCCCCTCCCCAATCTCTACATGGCTTTATGCAAATATTTCACTGTTGGAAGCAGTGCTGTAGGCATCTTGTGTTATGCTGTTCAAGAGTTGCATCACTTTTGCTTTCACTGCATCCACAGACTCGAACTGGGTTCCTTTGAGAGCAGACTTGACCTTCAGAAAGAGAAAAAAGTCGCACGGTGCTAGATCTGGAGAGTACGGTAGATGTTTCACCATGGGAATGTTGATTTTCACCAAATACTTCCTCACAGATAGTATGTTGTATGCAGGCACATTGTGCTGATGAAGAATCCATGAGGCATTCTTCCACAAGTCAGGTCTCCTCCATCACAGATCATTCATATTCGTCATGCAAAATCTGCCTAACACTTTCTTTATTGGTGTTTGTAAATTCAGTTTTCAACGGAGCTCAAGACGTACGATCCGCTTCTAACACTGGTTACGGCAGACTAATCACCACTCGTGAACGAAACTTTGTGTGACGATAAAGGGGAGTCCACACGTCAACTTCTTGCCCTCTTCTTCATCAAGGAAGTGGCCAGAAATGAGTAATAAAATCAATCTGGTTTCTATATTGACACACCTCATATAGAAAAAGTATCTTGTTATTAGCAATACAGACTGGCAACAATGGGCATTAAATCCAAATTAAGGAAAATAAAGGGTGATTCAACAAAAATGGTGCAAAAAGAAAGACCTAATAGGCCAGTCAGTCAAAAAAAAAACGATGAAAGGTTGAAAATTATTGTTTGTGTATGGAAAAATTATTAAATGCATCTAATAGTTCTAGTGGAGTCACGTGAGCAAAACGGCAACATCAAAGAAGGGGACATGAGGTTATAACAGTGCAACTGTTCTGTAGCAAATTCAGTAATGTACGAGGGGATATCAAAAAGTAATTGAGTAATTTTTTTGCAGTAAAACCATTAGATATTTGCAAAAATCATTATACTGTATACATTTTGAAGAGCAATGTAATTCTCCCCTGCCCCGGGAGATGGCAGCCATGTACACTTTCTGTAAGCAGAGCTACAGCTGTTCCAAAATGGAACATAAGCTGGAGATGCTCGATACTGCGGAGATCCGGAGTGTGGTCAGGTTTCTGTGGTCAAAGAGACAAAAGCCTTCTGAAATCCATCGCAAGTTGTGTCAACGTATGGTGACACGTGCATGACATTGACAAACGTGTGCAAGTGATGTACCAAGTTCACAGCAGGGCATGAAAGTGTCCTCGATGAACCACGTTCTGGATGACCGTCCACATCCCGTGCACAGGAGAAAATTGATGCCATGAATGTAGTGATTCAGCGAGACTGGAGGGTAATGATCTAAGCAGTGTTGCTGGAAATGGACATTTCATATGGAACTGCGCACCACATCATCCACGAAACCTTAAGGTTCAGAAAGTGTCAGCAAGATGGGTCCCTAGGCAGCTCACGCCAGTGCACATGGAGAACCACATGGCATACATTTGGAGCATCTGCTTCCGTACCACAAGGAGGGACACTCTTTCCTTGAACACATTGTCACCAGAGATGAAAAGTGGGCATTTCATTACACCCCTGAAACAAAGCGACAGAGCATAGTGTGGAAACACACTGAGTCTCCCACTCCAAAAAATTCAAAGCAACATCTTCTGCAGGAAAGGTCATGGTTACATTTTCTGGGACAGCCAGACGTTTGTTCTTGCTGATTTTCTGGCCAAAAAAGAAACGGTGAATGCTGCTGCTTATTCTGCCACATCCAAGGTAGGCATTTCCAGATCTGCACTGCTATGGTGCTGCTGCATGCTTTAACATCCATAAGTTATGGTAGCAGAAGACCCACCAGAGTACCACAGCTAATGCAACAACACTGGACACAGCACAGCACTTGGGCTCGTGAACATTTTATGTGGAACTTGGAAGACCAGAAATGGCTTGTGTGGTCCGATGAACCATGGTTCCAGTTATAACCAAGCTAAAAGAAGCGTCCAAGTATGTTGCAGACCCATGCAACTATTAAGCCAAGTTGTCAGAAAGAGACCGTGCAGGTTGGGAAGGTTCCAATCTGGTTTGGATTCATTTTGCGTCAATGGTTTTGGTCCACTGGTCCTTCCAGGCATATCACTGAATGGCTCCTGCTACAATGAATTTCTTAGTGACCATTCTCAAGCACCGCTTCATGGACTCTGTGTACCCCTATAATGATTGGGTCTTTCAGCAGGATAGTGCTCCATGTCAGTGAGCCCAATTTGTCCAGAATGGTTTGAGAATCATTCAGGAGAGTTTCATAGAGCGATCTTGCCAGACACGAAATCCACTGAACATTTATGGGACAAGTTTGTGCCCCCGAATGTACCCCAGTGGGGTACCTAGGGAGAGATCCGCATCAAAATAGAAGCCCACGTGCGATAGGGATGGGTTGTATGAACTCACAAGATGAGGTGAAGCTTAGCCAAAGAACAGGCTTAGTGTGTAATGCAACCAAACTACTTTAATACACGTCTTAATATTAAAAAAAAATACACAGCATAAATAAGGGGCCCCCAACACAACCAAAAGCAAATAAATGATAATCAAAAACTATCAAAATTCATTAGCTAACATTCAAGAAATTGATGAGATATAATAACAGTCACTTTTTAAAACAAACTTGAACTTAGAAAGTGATGTCTAGCACATGAGATTCTGGGGTCTGGTCAGGTGCTTACCTATTCATAGTGCTAATAACACCAAGCATCCCTGCTCAAGCAAACCACCACTCATGTGAAAGAGCAACACTAGAAGGCGTCACGCCCTCCTTTATTTGCACTCCTGTCCTTAGATTATGTCAACGTTTACGACTCCTTGGACAGGAGAGGGAAGGAGAGCTGTAACCCTGTAATATGACAATTAATAGTGAACAACAATCGTCCCACAACAATGATGTCCTCTCTACACCTCAATTTGGTGTGAAATGCTTAAATTTTTCACTCGACCGTGCTGCTCAGCATATCTGTAGCAGGTACTGAAAACGGTCCCTTTATCAAACTCATGTACTACACCTCACTTGCAAAAACACCCAAAACACATGGCAGGGTAATATTTTTATGCAAAAACATTAATGAAATCACTGTAATTAAAATATAATGTTTTGTTCACAGGACATAGCCAGCAAAATCTATGTTAAAAGCAAGCGCATAAACAGTGCGTCGCTTGTATTCGAACGGGGAAAGTTTACGAGTCACGTGATGGCATGTCAGTTGAACAATTCCCCTCCATGTAAATTCATAGTTCCGCAGGGTGGATAGGTTCAAAATTCAAAAAAAAAACCAACTAATCTCTTCTCTTACGCAATACACTTGACAGCTGAGACTCTAAAAGAACAATGGAACAGGCTCACTGATCACAAGATGCTCCAGCGCAGTTTTCTCAACTTGGTCGGTAGCGAAAATTCTCACAGGTAACGAAACTGTTGACGTCCGTTCCATAGTCTTCACAAATCAGTTATGGACAGTCAAAATCGGGAATCCACAAAATGCCCATGCCAACCTAGGCAAACGAACTACTTTGGTTTAATTCCAACGTCTAATTAGCCACTAATTTTCAACGGCTGCATTTTTTCCATCATAGTGAAGTGCTCGTCGAACAGACACAACTTCCTTTTTGGGCGGCTTATCTGCTCAACACGGCGAATATACAACAAATAAGAAAAAACACAAACACACACTGACCCAGTCACTAGTTGGAGAGGTCCCCGAAGTATCATCTACCAATACTAGAGATTTGCGAAGGATATGGTGCCAAAAGGGGTCCAACACATTACTGAGAAGCTATCCCATGACTTTTGGCCTTTGAGTAGACAAAGTTTGTCTATCTTTGCAATCTTTTTATTAGTACTTGATCATAGAGATGATTCTTATGATGCTGTTTGAATTTATTGGTTAATTTACTTTAACTTAATTATGGGGATTAGTGTCTTAATAGATTTCCTGTGCCTTTCCTTTACTGCTGCATTATTTATTGAAGCCCATTTGATTTTTATTTTATTTGTTGTTTGTCCCATTTCTGAGTCCTTTTTGTTATCACCATAAAAAAGTATCTTATAAATAAATATCAATAAATTAGCTTACAATAAAAGTCAAACAAAAGAAAATTTAAATATTCACCATACAAACTGGAGGCTTTTCATCATGAACTTTCAATGAAGTACTGCTAATAAGAACTGGAGTTTCTGGGTTCTCCAAAAATCGCCTAATGGTTGAAATAGCCTTCAGGCCCTTCTTTGCAGCCAGTAAACCGGTTTGCAAACGATGACATTTTTTGGCATGCAAGCTCAAGTTTTCTTCAGTATCTGATAGATGCAGAAAGAATGAAGACGATGGAGATTTGGAAGACCATTCTTCAAAATGACGGCAAATGCGAAAAGGGTCTTTTCTTGTTGTTCTTATTTCACTGCACTTTGCAAGAGTTAGAAGGAAATAAGAATAACGAAGAGAAACCTCAGCTGACAATATGGGATCCATAAGATAAAAATTTGATGCGTCCAAAGCATCATGAACAGCTTCTAATATATCCCTCCACTGAGAAAAAATAAATAAATAAATAAATAAATAAATAAATAAAATTTATAGTAATTAAAATAAATAATTTTTAAAATTTGCTCCTATCATAACACATAAAAAAATGGCCTTCTTCTCATATAGGGTACTTACCAACTCTGCCATCATAGGAAATGTATACAATTGTTTGTGGTTTTTATTTTTTAAATGTGGAAGGCTTAAATTTACATAGTGACGGGACATGTGTAATAATTTATTAAATATCCCGCATGACCCAACACTACAGATATGCCGTTTTACAGGCATATCTGTGTAGTTTTCTTTTAATTAAAAGGAAAGGGAACTGGGGAGTTAGCATAAAGAAATTTAGTTAAAATCGTAATTTTATTTGATTGTTGGAGGGGGAAGTTAGTGTGATTAGGTAGTGACAAGAATTTCAAGCCGCTAGTAAGGGTAGACCAAAGTTAGGCTCCTTTTTTTGTTTGTTTATTTTATTTCTTCGGAGACGTGGGAGTACTTGCTGGCTCAATGAAGTTGTAGCAAATTAAAAATTGGTTAAGTAAATCAGTCTCCCTCAGTTCAAAATTTTTTATATATCATCACTACTGCAGAAAAGTAGGCCTAGTGCCCCTTTTGTTGAGGGATTATGCAAGTGTGGTCGAAGAACAATGAGAGCAAAGGTGGGAGCAGTGTTGCCTAGGCAACGACGCTCACGGGGCCAGTTCTCAGAAGCGAACCCCATGAACCAACCAGAAATAAGATCAAGAGAGAGACAATGAGAGAGGAAAAAGGGAAAGTGAAAGTTTTTCAGACAACAAACAAGTAGGAGTTACGATTGAGATTGAGAAGAGAAAACATCGGAGAATTGAGAGATGAAAAAAAAAGAGTGTGAGAAAGCGATCACCGAGAGAAGGAGAAGAAAAAGTATCAGTTAAGCAGCACGAACACACTTGAAAAAATTGGAATGAGAATCCGAGAATGAGATCGGGCGAACATCTCGCATGAAGAGCGGCATCAACCAACCCATCACAGAAGGAGGCAGTAGCGGACGGTGAGTGGCACAATTTAGCAACAGGTGACCGGATTTCGTACGGTGCACAGTGCCGGGCAAGGACGCAACTCCTTAAGCACTGGGGCATCAGGCAGTACGAAACCAGCCTGTGTTATTTCTCACGGCGCGGACCCCTACAGCCAGGCTGTCGGAATGAGGGCGCATGGGAATAATGAGCTACAACCGGGCCATAAACCGTAGCGTGCTGGCCGGCCTAATGACATCGGAGCTGGTGGAGCACTACAAGATAAGTTAGCTGAAGCAGAGGCAGAGCCAAGGGATCACGAGTCGATAGAGGCCCGAGCGCCCGAGGAAACCTACAGCGATCGACGAATTTACTTCCGAGAGACCATCGAAAGTGTGTGACAGAGGTAAATAATATAAGTACAATAGAACTAAGCAGGCCTGCGCACAGAAAAGTGTATAGAATCTAAACAGCATAGTGTAGGGTCAATTAAAAGATCAGTGAAATTAGTGCAAGACTTAATGAGATTATACAAATCATTAGAACAGTAATAGCGAAGAGAGAGACTGAGTAAAACTTTGATCCTTTTAATTGTGAAATTTTCTTTGTTGCCAATTTTGCAAGTGCTTGTTATATTTATTTATCAATTAGATTTATGATTATTTGCCAACTGAATCATTTACATTTTAGCATTAATTTTTATTTGTTTGTTTACTATTATTAAATTGTCCAATAAAGCTTATTTGTTAAACTACACGAAATTTCGTTGAGCCATTGAGTAAACCCGGGAGAGGTAATTACATTTAATATTAAGAAACGGGAGTGTTCAGATTGATAGGGGATTGGACCAAGGTAAAGGTAAGTGTGGAGAGAGGTTATATGAAATAGTTGAACAGCGTAAACAAATCTTGCCACTATCTTCTATATATATAATGAAGGATGTTTGCGGGTCTGTGGGTCTGTTTGTCTGTATGTTTTTTATACAAATCTACAGTTTTATTCCGATCTTGATGAAATTTCGCATACATGACCTTCAAAGCATGAGGAAGGTCACTGTCTACTTCAGATTTCGAAAAAATAATAATTATTGATAAAAAATCGATATTCATGGTTATGGCAGGGCATATTAATGAGAAATATCGCATGACTAACAATGCAAGGCAAAGTTTGTACAATAATAGGTATCAATAATGGTATCAGCACGCAATTCACAAACACACTGCATGAACCAACAATATATATCTCATGACCAACAATGCAAGGCAAAGTTTGTGCAACAATAGGCCCATTGTGTTCGCATCAACAATGGTATCACGCGCAATTCACCAATAACAATGAGCACAGAATGATGATGTAATGTTAAAGCAATCTTTCCAAGAATTATAACAATGAACATAAAATGATGATGTAACAATGCATAGAATTCCTGTTATTCAGGCTTTTCTTAGAAAAGAGAGTTCTTAGTACTTAACAATTTCTTGAAAATCTTTAAAAATGGTCAGTAACTGGAGATAATGGAGAGTTAGCAAACTATTGAGAAAGAGTGGAAAGACGACAGAGGAAGCACTCCTTTAGCTCCGTGATGTATTGAGCAAATGGGAAGCAAGTAAATAGAAGAATCGGCGACCGCTAGACTGCACAAAGTGATGAATGGCCAAGTTTTGCTTCAACACATCGAGAGAAGAGTGGAAATTGCAACAACATTAAGTATACATCTGAGGTAAGATTACGTGAGTAAGAAATTATTTAGACTAGCAGTGGCATCTTTGGAGAGGTTCAGCCATTGTGAGCCTTTAAAAAGATTTTTTTCGAATTTTCATTAAGAATTTTTACTGTATTAATTCTAAGCATTTTCATGTGTTTATTTTTAAGATATTGCAAAATTTAATTTAATTTTTTGAGATTGTTCTGTTTACATCCAAGTGGAATTATCCCGGGCAACGCCGGGTACCTTTGCTAGTACGATCATAAAGAGGGAAGGGGGTAGTAGAATTTAAAGTGCGAAACTAAGCGTGCGTTGTATAAGAGAGGATTTTAATAAACACAACGCCCCAAGGTTCGTCACAACATTAAAATTAGTGGCTGTAGTGTTTGTGATTTGTGTGGCGACGATTAAATTTTGACTTCATATTTGAGTTAAATTTTTGTGAAGGCTGATTTAATAAACTACTTTGCTAAGCTTACATATTACTTCTTACCATATAATGATAACAAAAATAAGAATTTAAATAATAAGAATTTATACTGTTAAAGGCTTTCTCCTTAATTTTAGAATATTACCCTTGATAAGCACAATTTATAGGAGAACGCAGATACCCTTCTGGTGCTATTGTTACTGTTCATTATGCACAAACAGAAGAAAAGTTCCTTAACTGAAGAAACTCATGATGAGGTATGGTCGGGTAGTTTTCTCCGAGATCCATTATTCTCGAGAAAGTTCAATTATCGAAATAACTCAAATCAACATTCTCTTAATGTTTTGTTTTTTTTGTTTTGTTTTGTTTTTAGTTCATTGAATCGAATTAATTGGATTCGCAGTTCTGAGAATTAGAAAGGATTATCAGATAAATTCACCAAAACTAAACGGATTGACTCACCGAGGAAACGACAGTTTGTAATGGGTAGTTCACTGTTTGCTGATCCAAGAGATGGTTCTCAGCCACGTGGCTGGAGGCCAGTCCGTTTACATGCAACAATGTGTTGTCAAATTTGATCGTTGTTGTCTACACTCTGTCCAATGAAAGAAAAACTATGTCGAGGTTGGGAAATTCAAAATTAGCCTAACCTTGACCTAGTTTCTCTTTCCTTGGACAGAGTACAGTCAAGCACAACATCATTCTGTCTGGCTGTAGTCTGTCCAGGATCTATGTCAATCCTTCCCAGAGTGCCACACGTGTTTTTGGGGGGTGGCCTCTGGTGGTCGCTGGGTGAAACTTGAGCTTCACCGCTGTCTGGTGGTGAAAAGTGGAACTTAACTGCGGAGCTTACCACAATGGCCTTAACGTGTGTTCTTATATTGTGAAAAGGTCCGTTGACAATGCTATCCTTGCTCATCTCAGCAGCAACTTCAAAAAATATCTGCAATTCTGCAAAGTTAGGCATGGGCGGACTTTATTTCCTATAATGCCCGAGTGATGAGAAACTGAATATTTCCCACAACCAATTTTACAGGACAATTCTGTGATCAGCTACAGCTTTATTATGGTCACTGACTCATTAATATCATCATAACAAATTTTAAATTTTTTAATTCGAACCCTAAAATGTGTGAAATACAAAAATTCCAAATGCAATTCACAATGCAATTTTCAGTAAGGGGTGAGCATGAGTCAGTGAACTTGATCAGCAACAAGGTTCAGATATACAAGGCCTATCTGGAAAGTATCCAGATTGACGTTACAAAAAAAAAATACAGTTCGAACTCACATAAATGTTTAGTCACCTTCAAAATAAGCACCGTCTGCAGCAATGCATTTAGCTCAACATTGCTGTGCCACTGCTCGAAACAAGTACAGAATGCCTCCTTTGGAATGGCCAAGAGCTCCGCAGTCACATTTTGTGTTGCCCCATCTACATATTCAAATCTCCGTCCTTTGAGTGCTTTCTTGATCTTCGGAATTGTGAAGAAGTTGCACGAAGCTAGGTCAGGTGAGTAGGGAGGCTGCCTGACTTGAGTGATGTGGTGTTTTATCAAGAATTGCTGCACGATGTGCCCTATGTGCGCTGGAGCATTGTCGTGGTGTAGCATCCAATCTCCAGAAGCCCAAGTCATTACCGAATGCTTATTTTTAGCAATTCATAACACTTCATTGTGGTTTTACCGATTTTAAAACAAAATTTGATGCAATGTCGTTGCTCAATGTTTTCTGTCATTTTCACCACGCGAAAAGAAAAGAAAAACGTTCTGCTTCAGCATGTTACAACAATTGCACGCGGCACTCTAAACAGCTGCAATTTCATTACGTTGTGGCGAATCTACATTGATATTTCATTCATCCAAATCTGTGTATTTGTTCTTTTGCTTTGATTAGGCTTACTGAATTTCACCTTTTAATCTTATTGATTTTGAGTAACTTTGTGTCAATTCTTAATCTTGGCAGACTAATTTTATGTCTATTATTGCTCTGTAGATCCTCTTTAGCATCACTGTCTATCACCAAGTTTTCCTGTTATTAGTACATGTATTTTATTAACTTTATCTTTTGTAATAGCAATCAGCTGTTCTTGGCATTGGTTTTTTCATTCGATTGACGCTCGCAGCGTTGAGCAAGGGGGGAGTCGGGGGCAATTTTTCTCTCGTTTTGCTTAGGCAACTATTCCGTTTATTGGCAGGAATTCTTTTGTATTCGAACGGTGAGGCTGACAGCAGGGACGGCTGATCGGCTAAGGCTCACTCCGCATCTTTTAAAATCAAAACCTATATAAGGAGGGAAACAATTAATATGTCAGCTTAGAACCTGTGCACTTCATGCAAACAACAAGTGAACCTGTTTCGTCCCACGGGGCCTAACCTTGCAAGGCTGAGAGCAAACAAGTGGCCATGGAACGTCAATCCACGAACGAGATGAAGGTGATCAGCAGACGGCATGCGATTGAGTGGGGAGAGGGTGAACATTGATCCTTCTGGCGGCAACTTCATGATGTCTGTGGTGGCAGGCGCGGGGATGCACCTGGGCCGTGCATAGCCAGCAATGCGATGGTGGTTGGGCAGGCAACGGGTGCAGCCTATGAACCCTGTATACGGCAGCCTGTTCAACTTGCATCACAAGTTGGAGATTGTTCTAAAGGCTTCTTCTCATTTCGTCGGCTAGACTCAATATCATCTTGGACGAGAATGGACTGAGACAGAATCGCAAATAGGTATTTAACAGCGTGGAACATTTCACCAAATTTGAGCATGAGTTATAGGGCAGAATTTCTTTTGAGCATAAACTTTTCTTAAACGAACTGAGTAAAATAGTGAAAAGGGGGGAGACAGATGAGCCTCAATGATCTGTATGTTCAATTCTAAATTTTGTATCTTACTTCGTTATTATATTTGCATTTACCTTTTACTAACACTTTAATTCTTTTGCTATTTATTGAATAGTTTACTTTTCTTTTGAATAAATTTTTTTTTTTTTTTAATTTTATCATGCTTATTTTATCAATAAACGCACTTGAGTAAATCTTTAATTGGATTGTTGCTTAAGGGTAGTTCAGCTGGGTATCTTATAAATTATTAATTTTCTATACGAACATAGGGGTTATTGCGGACACAACAAGAATTTTAGAAAAATGTACACTATACGAGACAGGGTCGGAGACTGGCAATTTGAGATGCTTGTTTTGATTAAAGACATGGGTGCATCTTGTACTGGTTTTGTTTAATATTAATGAATCGGTGCAGGGTTGTGTTTTGCCGACCTTATGATAATGGTCTGGTAAGATCATAAGACGTCCCATGTCACAACGTCATCAGCAGAAATGTCATCACACGATCCAGATAAGAAAAAGGTGCAGCGAGTTCTACTTTTTTTTTTGTATACTCAATTCAGATACTTTTCGGACAGGCCTCGTATACTGTGGCATTCAATGTTGTTTTACGGGTATTAGGTGAATTAAGTTTGTCATGAAAATATTCTCTGCATGATCGAATCTCGCCTACCTATAATGTTATTGTCACTGTACATAAGGTGTTAATCGATTTTGCTGTTGACAGCATATCCTAACTCTGACATCCACATTTCAATAGGAACAAAGATTCATTGAACACCGAGATATTTTTACAAGTATCAGATAGTAAAATGATGGCATTCAAGACCAAATGGAAGTAAACCTTCCTGTTTTGGGCTAAAAGGAGTGGTCTCGTAAAGACTGTCAGCTGTAACCCCATTCTTTCCATGGCAAGTTTTAAGTTCAGAAATATTCTTTGGGCATTACCTCAGTACACGTGGCTGTTATTTGAAATTGTTGCATGCCTGTTTAATTTCTACCACCGCACATTCATTTCTGTAGGATCCTGTCATCAAGCATGTATTTCCAATTGTGCCTTCTTGTGTGCTTTTTATTTTTTTTTTCCAGTGGGTCTTGATACACTTAAACAACTCGTGTCTTGTTGTGTAAGTAAAAAAATGGAAGTTTTTGGAGATGCCAGATCCTGTGCACTTTGCACCAATTACCATGCATCTTTTGAAGTCTCTCAAATCCTTTAACCATTAGTTTATGCGATGTATTCAGGTAAACTTATTAGTTGTTCAAATTCTGTTGCATAATCCACTTTCTTGGAAGATGGAGTGTCTAAAAATTTGCCCACTCAGTATGCAAGACAGTGTTATTCAGTTAGGTTTGCTAAATGGTAAGTGAAAAACAATTTTATCAATAAACAGTTTTAAAAATAACTGATTACCTCTATAGGAAAAGGTGCATTAATCTTCTGATGACGTTCAAATGATGATGCATTTTGAAACAACGTGGTGTACATTATGCTCCATAAAAAAAGTGCCGATTGCAGTACCAAATTCTTATCCAGAGAAATGTCTGACCAAAAATCAAGGCAAGCTTTGATGGCCCATGCTAATTTATACAAAGCTTCGCAAGGAATAGGATAAGTTTCCACTATTAAAAAAAAAAATTATTATTATTAATATTTTTAATACCAATTTTAGATGTAGATGTTCTTTAGATCGGGATAATGACAGAATAGTATTCTTCAACAAGAATTCAATAAAAAAAAAAAATTTTAATGAGATCAGTCTCCTTATAATGGGGAAAATCGTGAATTAATAAAAACAAAAAATAAATAATAAATAAAGTCACCAATCTTGAAGAAACTTGCGAGATGGATGTAGTCTATTGAAGATGTTGTTGATAG
>JAHWFO010104769.1:0-15873 GCA_023313115.1 Rhysida immarginata
TTTACCCCCATTGGCCTTCTCCTTTTATTCCTTATTGGTCCTTTTTTTTATTTTTTAATTTTTTATTTTTTTATTTCTTTCTTTCCACGCTCATTGCTTATTCTGTACCGAAATTTTCTGTATATAAGGCCTGCGAGTCTCTTGTTGTGTATCCTGAAGAAGCCGGGAATAAATGGCGAAACTAGTCGATAATTCTGTTGTCCACCTTTTATACTGTAAAGCCACCACTCACTTCGTTAGTAAGAACAGTATTATGATCCCTACTCTTTCCGATGTCTAAAGCAATTGTTCCACTGTTCCGGAAATGGATTCAAACCCCTTTGGCGGACAGAATTATTGTCTCCCATTTTTTGGGGGAGAAAAGAGAGATCCGACCCTCCAGGGGTTGTCTGCAGGGTGGTATTCTTCCCCCCCCCCCCCTGCTATGGAAGCTGGTGATGGACGATCTTATTTTTAAGTTAAACAACCGTGGCATATATGCCCAAGGGTATGCGGATGACATTGTCATCTACGTATCCGGTATTGATATACTTACACTTTTGGACCTGATACAATCTGCTTTGGATGAGGTTCAAACATGGTGCATTGAGCGGAATTTAAGGGTTAATCCTATTAAAACCACTCTCGTACCTTTTACTTGTCGGAAAGTAATTATTCCTTTTAATCGAACACCAACCTTGTTTGATGAAAAGATTATAGTAAGGAAAGAGGTCAAATACTTAGGGGTTATCCTCGATAGTAAATTGACCTAGAATAAACATCTTGATAAAAGAATAAATCAGGTTAAAATGGCACTCTATCGATGTCGCCGTGTCCTAGGCAAATGTTGGGGTCTTACCCCAAAAATGACACACTGGCTGTATGTAACAGCCATTAGATCTATCCTAACATATTGTGCTCTGGTTTGGTGGCGTAAGATTGAGCAGTCTGCTGTTAAGGCCAAGCTAGCCACCCTTCAAAGGTTGGCCTGCTTGGGTATCACGGGCGCTGTCTCAACTACTCCAACCAGGGCCATGGAAGTTATCCTTTCTCTGACTCCCCTGGATATTTATATCCAGGGAATTGCTAGAAAAAGTTCTTATCGTCTGGGTCATCAAGGGCTATGGGTAGTCTTCCCTGGGGTGAAATCTCATACCATCATTAGCCGGATTATGACCAGCAATATTTTGCAAATGCCCTCCGATATTGCGGAAACTCGTACCTTCCCTGAGCTCTCGAGTGAGGTCATCATAGACCCCATGGTAGAGCAGCGAGGGGGGAGTTGGCATTTTCCTAAGGGTACGATCATTTGGTATACGGATGGCTCCCGACATCATGGTTACTCTGGCCTGGGGGTTTACTGTGGTGAACCCAAAACCCTTCGCTCTCGTCGACTTGGTCGGTGGATCACAGTCTTCCAGACAGAGATGTAGCTATTATTTACTGTTTACAAGTAAATAATAATAATTATTAACTGCAGATGCGTCTCCAAGCATAGGTGATGATTTTTCATTTATTTACAGATATGTATAGATGAACTCTATGTTCGTAGAAAAATCTTCATACTCAGTGACAGTCAGGCGGCCCTCAAGACCATTAAATCTTCCAGGATTAGTTCTAAAATTACCTTGGAATGTCGTCACTCCTACAGGTCTTGGCTTTCCAAAATAGCGTTACGTTATTATGGGTCCCTGGACATAAAGGTATAGTTGGAAATGAGGTCGCAAATACCTTAGCAAAACAAGGTGCCAGTTGGCCCCCTGTGGTCCGGAACCTTTTTGCGGTATTTCCAAACAAACTGCAGTCTGTGAAATTAATAACATCTGTTATAAAGGATGACAAAAAGGTGGGAACAGACCACCAATCAAAGACATGCTAGACTCATGATTAAGAAATCTACTCATAGTCTTACAACTAGTATTCTGCAGCTTAGAAGGAATAAATTACGGGTTATCATGGGCTTTCTTACAGGTCATGATTTACTACGAAAACATTTGCAAAGAATGGGGATCCTCTAGGAGAAACCACTATGTTTAAGGTGTAATTTGGCGGATGAAACTGCCCATCATATTCTTTTTGAATGTGTCGCTTTGGCACATTTTTGTCACCTCACCATAAATTCCACTTTTCTTGAGGACATTCACCACGATCCAGTAGGTAGCCTGACTCGCTTTCTTATCGAGTCTGGCTTCCTATAGGTTCTCCTAGGTTTATGGGTCTTGGCGCAAAATTCCCTCGTTGGAATAAGTGCCTAGGTTATGTTTGGTTTTTCCTTTGATTAACCTACCCGCTCTTTTAAGATAAGATAAGATAAGATAAGATAAGAAGGTTGAAAATTCGAGGTCAGAGGTCAAATTTGACACCATCTTTGTTTAGTTCCTTCCTTTATGTTGCCTACAACAGATTTGTTGTATCTCCACTCGTTTTGAAATTGTATGGACTTTTGGCCCAACCTGTATTGTACCTTGATGTTTTTCTAAAATTTTAAATACGAGTTTAGTTTTAATTTTTCTATCGAAAAATGAAAGGAAAAATTCTGCGACCTGGGTTCGAACAAGGAACCTCGACTATCATGGCCGATGCCTCTTCCACTAATACATCATGTTTAGAGGTCATCCTCAGTCTGTATTTATTTATTTACGAGTTTAGTTTGTAACAAAAAACTGTAAATTTTAAAATAAAACACTCAGAACCCAGAAATTTTAAGGCCAAGAAAGAATCATGAATGCATAGAATAAAAACAGGATAATTTTTAATCAGAATTCAGTGTAGTCCTGATCTTCTGTTTATATACTAATATCTTCGTTCGTATTACCGAACTGCTAATTTTTGACCTTAGCTTTTCTTTCCACACAGTTAAAACATGTTTGGGGGATTTTTTGAAAGGAATTTTTAAATTTCGGAGGAATTATGGGGGATAGTTGCATTTTATTTGGAGTAGAAGTAGGTTGGCATTACGTTCCGGTGTTGCTAACTTAGCGGATTTTCCGCTAAATTCAACGAATCGTACTCACAGATTAATCTAACCTAAATTATGCAAAAATCCGCTAAAATATGCTGAATTTATTTATTTATCAATTTATTTATTTATTTAAACTAGGAAGCCATCAATTTCATTTGCTGGCAAGTTGGAGCGGAGTGTAGGCTTTAAACTAATTTAACATGGATTAATTATTTAATATATTCAACCTTTATAATTACAACTTCATTTCAATTTAATGGAATATTCCAAACGATGTTGGTTTTCCAAGTGTCAGGTTCAAATCTCGCCAAAAGTTTGAAGTTTTATAATTTGCAGGATAAATCAATTTATTGCCCCTTATTTCAGCATTATCCCCAATAAATATGATTAAGATAACTCTCTTTTTCTGCCTGTCATCCCTTTTTTAAATGCAATATGGTCGTTTCAAATTAATGGAATACTGCAAAAATCATTTCACAAATTAATGGAATAGTTTTATTGAAAGTGTTTGTAAAATTACATTGAACACCCAACATGAAAAACAATAATTTTACCTCCCTTGAAACACTTAGCATTTATTAATAGGCTGTTGACCACCTTTGGCTTCATATAGAGCCTTCACTTTTCTAGGAATTGATTGAATTAGTGACTCACACTGCGTAGGAGAAATCGCACCCCAGATTTTCATCAGCATGCTTTGTATGCGTCTTTAGTGCCTGGTCGGCCAGCAGCAATGCTCTTCTTTACTATTGCCCAAAGTTTTTCAATGGGGTTGAGGTCATCTGATGCCTTTCCACCCATTCCTTGGTTGATCTGGATGCGTGGGCGGGGGCCAAATTCTGTTGGAAGATGTAATCGTCATCAGGAAACAGCTTCTCCTGCTGGAATAAGCAAAGTCTCCAAGATTGCTTTATAACACGGAATTCATTTTTGAGTTGATAAAACAGTTTATTAACACCATTAGCACTCATGCAGACCCACACCATTATACTTGCCGAATATTTCACAGATCGTTTCAGGCAAGATGCATGGGTACTTTCATCCTTTCTGCGCCAAACACGTGGCCTTTGATCACCAAACATCATGGAGAACTTCGATTTATCAGAAAAAAAATCACTTTACTCCAGTCATCATAAGTCCAATTCCGTCTCCTTCGCCCATTCATCTCTTCTTTTATGCAGCAATTAGATGATGCTTGATTTTTTGGCAAAAGCGACTGAAATCAGAGTTTTCTCAGCGTTCTCCATGTAGTGGTACCGGATATTTGAGTCCCACAACTTCCTCAGATTCCCGATACTCTTGAATCTGTTGTTCATTGCCAGATTCTTCAATGTCTGGTTGTCTCACCGTGTTTTCTTCTGTTTTCGGCCACATTTCTTCCGTTAGCTTTGCGTTGGCTATAGTTTTTAAAATTTTTAACAATTTTTGAAACAGCACTTTGAATAAATCCAATCTAAAATACTATTTGGACCAAATACTATTCCCAGCCAAAATGCATTCCAAAAATACGCTCTTTCTCTTTCTCTGAGAGATCACGTTTCTTCGCCATTGAATGAAGCAATTTTGTATACGTACTGAAAATGAACAGCAGAATACGTGCAACAACGTTTTAGAACTTTTCAAGAGGTATGGAAATGGAATATTCAGACTATTCCATTATTATGAAACGGCGCTCGCAGTATTCCATTAATTCTGAAACGACCACTTTGCATTCAAAAAGGGGTGATAGGCTGAAAAAAAGAGTTAACTTCTTTATATTTCTTGACGATAAAGCTGAAATAAGGGACAATAAACTGATTTATGCCGCAAATTATAAAACTCCAAAGTTTTGGTGAGATTTGAACCTGAAACTTGGTTTGGTTTGGTATTAACGTCTTTTTCAACTGCCATGGTTATTTCAGGACGGCGTTATAGGGGTCGCAAATTTTGCCTCGCAAGGGTTCTGATGCTTTCCAAGTCAACTGATGTTTGTTTTCTAGCCGGCAAATGACTACACGGGACCAACGGCTTTACTTTCTTTCCGAAGGAAGTGCGTGATCTCAGGATTTTCCCCTTGAAAAAATTCTCGTCGTCCTCGGCCGAGGTCGAACCCGCGTCCTCGGGCATCAGAGGCGATCACGCAACCACTGAGCCACCGAGGCCGATGAACCTGAAACTTGGAAAATCAACATCGTTTGGAATCTTTCATTAAATTGAAATGAAGTTGTATGTTCATTTTAATTGACTTACTTATTAAAACAAAAAAAATGTAACTATCAGCGTAAATTCAGGTAAATGAGGTAAGGGCAAACTAACAAAACCTTAGACCACTTCGACGCCGCCTATATTGGGATGAAGATGTTTATTTCAAACGGAATAGGCGTTTATCAATGCTTTCCAAGTCAACTGATGTTTGTTTTCTAGTTGTTTGTTGGTGTTTATATACTTCATACGATTCCAATCATATTCTTTGACAATCAATATGCCTACCAATGACTTGTCCCGTGAAAAAAACATATATGACATTCCAGCAGCAAAGTTTGACTTGACGTTATCAATACACGCTTTTTGAAGCGACATGCTTTGTGATTTGTGAATAGATATGGCATATAGAACATGAAGTGGAATTTGATTTCGTGTGCTTGCCACATTTGAATTTTTGTAGTTAACGAGAACGGGGGAAATTGGAATTGACCCATCATACTGTGTTGGTCCGGTGTATTTTATAAATTTTACCAACACGCACAAAAGCAAACAGTTTGGTATCGCGTTGTCGACACTCGGTGTACACGATGTCCATCACTTCCCCTAAAGTTCCGTTGCACAATCCTTTTAACGTCCATAAGTTTAGACGGAGCATTACCTTGCAACCTTTTGCCAACTACAGATAAGAAGGAAGACCGTGTACTTCTTCAGATGATGCCTCCCGAGCAATGTTGTTATTGTGTTCAGCAGCAATTAATGTAACAGGTACACTTAAGTTACGAAGGCATGATTCGTTGCATTCCGAAATTTCCTTATTGCGAGACATCAATGTAATGGCGTTAGAAAACTGGGCTTTCTCGTTAAGATTGTAACTTACACATCTAGATTTTAACAGAAAAAAGTCACCTTCACACACTTCACGAATTGCGAGACGATTGAGTAGTTCACGAAAAGGTGCCTGGTTTTCACCTACTTGACGCATAATTATTGTTAGATGAAATATTTTTTCAGTTGTTGGTAGACCTATTTGTCTTGAACAGCAAAAGTAGACGATTAATTCGGATGCATATGTATAGGTGTATCACCAACAGGAAGCAACTGATTATCTTATCTTATAAGCAGGTTGTCAGTCAACAGCTTAGGCAGTTGACTGCCAAGGCACTTATTCCTCTAAGGAATATTGCACCATACCTAATAAATTCTTTAGAATACCTAAAGGTAGCCAGACAGACTTAAAAAGCGAGTCAAGCTACCTACGGGATCCAGGTGGATATCTTCAAGAAAAGTTGAACCAATCGTGAAGTGACGAAAATGTGCCAGAGCAACACAATCGAAGAGAATGTGGTAGGCTGTTTCTTCCACCAAACCACATTTCGAAGATAGTGGCTCTTCCCGAAGGATTCCCATTCTATGTAAATGTTTACGTAGTAAATCATGACCAGTAAGAAAGCCAATCATGATCCGTAATTTATTTCTATTGAGTTGTAAAATGCCAGATGTTAGACTAGGAGAGGATCTCTTAATCATGAGTCTGCATGTTTTTGATTGGTAGTATGATTCCATCTATTCATCATTTCTTGATGAGAGACCATATTTATCTCCCTAGCTGCAGTTTGTTTAGAAATACCGCAGAAAGGTTCAGGAGCAATGAAAGTAGATTTGGCACCCTGTCTACCGACAACACATTTGTGTCCTGGAACCCATCGAAGGGTGACACTATTGTGAAGAGACTGGACCTGTAGGAGCTGTCGACATGCTAGAGTAAGTTTAGAAGTAACTCTAGAAGATTTGATGGCCTTAAGAGCCGCTTGACTGTCGCTAAGTATAAAGATGCGTCTATGTACATCAGAGACATTCAATAAGGAGACATGCCGTTTACTTAATTTTCATGTAATACGGACTCTTAGGTGTTTCATATGTTCAGATTGCGCTGTAACGACGACGACGACGACGTCATAGTTTCGATTATAATTTTCGCTAGATGTTCAAAGTTTAGCAACGATCAAATCGAGGAGCGAAAACCATCATGAACTTGTCAGATTGTTTTACTAAGGCATGTCTGGTCAGCGGTGTGCTGCAAAATTTTGTGCCCAAAGTCGTGGTGTAAAGCACCTTTCGTTCTTTAGATTTCAAACGGAGCCTGAGAGGTACGTTTATTTACAGTAAATATCTTATTTATAAATTTTAAATTTAAATGTCTCCTTTTAATGGGGAAAATCGTAAAATTAAAATTTAATAAAAACAAAAAAATAAAGTCACCAATCTTGAAAAACGATGAAGAAACTTGTGAGATGGAAGAAAACTTAAACGATATAGTCTATTGAAGATGTTGTTGATAGTAGAAATAAACTTAGTCTATTGAGGATGTAGATGAAGTCTTGTGAAGATAGTAGAAAACGATAATCTTGAAGGAAGTGTTGGTTTGAAATACAGATGAAATTTTGAAGAGGGTGATCCAAATATTTGGGATAAAATTTATATAAAACGTTTTCGAGAATATTTCTCATCATCACAAGACTATATGTTTTATCTTACTGATGATGAGAAATATTCTCGAAAACGTTTTATATAAATTTTATCCCAAATAATTGGATCACCCTCTTCAAAATTTCATCTGTATTTCAAAACCAACACTTCCTTCAAGATTATCGTTTTCTACTATCTTCACAAGACTTCATCTACATCCTCAATAGACTAAGTTTATTTCTACTATCAACAACATCTTCAATAGACTACATCGTTTAAGTTTTCTTCCATCTCACAAGTTTCTTCATCGTTTTTCAAGATTGGTGACTTTATGTTTTTGTTTTTATTAAATTTTAATTTTACGATTTTCCCCATTAAAAGGAGACTACCCACATTTAAATTTAAAATTAATCATTTAAACTCCTTAGATCAATATTATTTATAAATTGTTAACTTCCATAGTGCCTAACAACAATCCAACCTTCATTTTATCCAACAAACGAAAAAACACTGATTGTTAAAATCCGATATATTGTTAAAAGCCTAAAATATATTGTCATCATAATTTTTTACTACAGGTAGTTTATATCGATTATTTTAAAAAACGCGCCAAAAATTTTATAAAATTAAATGAAATCCTAAATAAGCAATTTTTACCTATTATAAATTATGAAATTCATTACATTATGTTTATGATTCTTATTTTTTAATTTCAATAAAGATAGTAAAAATCCAAATAAAAATCTTTTGAAATTGATTAACGAAATTTTTCAAAAATAAATCAATTCGTGTTTTTTCATTTTATGATATTCATTACATATGCATAATTATACTTTCTTAGTTTATTGCTGTCGTTAACTTAAAGTTTTTATATTTTTGACATTGTTAGGTGCAAAATATAGTTAACAGCCTATGGAAGAAGCGACCTGCTTACTGAAACTTTTGAAAAATTCAGTAAAAATTACGTATTACGTGCAGCATATTTCACAAATGAACAATTTTATAAGGCCAGCAAGAGAAGCCGTCTATTAAATCAGCAGTTCCCACCACTTTTACAAGAACATGGAAAACATCAACTCATGGTGCACCATCCACTTCATAGCACCATGAACCTTCACCATCCACTTCACAATAACAAGAGCAGATCATCAATGCCCCTTCCGCTCTTTGTACATCAGAAGTGCACTATGAATCATCCCAAGATGATCCCAAAGAGTCACTTCAGGAAGAAATGACTGCAAGGTCAAAAGAAAATTACCAATTCTCAACACACCACCACCAAAAAAAAGCAGAAACAAACAAACAGCAAGAAAACTAGCTGCCATCCCGAAAAAAGCGACTACGAATGAAGCTAAATAAATACAGAATAAGTTTGCAAAGAGCCAGAAAACAATTAACTGAAATGCAGGCAAAGTTTATATAACAGTGTTATAATTATCTATAGTTGACATTTGAGATTTCTGTAGTGATTACATTTCACTATTCGTACTTCTTCCTGATCGATTGTTTCTTTTATAAATTTGTACATGTGAGATTCATTAGCATTTGTATATTTCATTTTTCGCATAGTTCAATTTTATCATCTTTAGATTCTGATAATGGGAATTATAAAATACACATTAGGAATTAGGTGGATATTTTTGCATGATAAATGCACATAAAGCAATATTTATCAAATCTATTTAGCAATTTAGGTTTTAACAGGAATAGATGAGTTTGTACTTTTGTGAAAATTATTTTCAACACAAAATAAAATTGCTTGAAATTTAAAATGTTTTTTTGCCGTTTCTGTTTAAATATAAGATGTCCAGAAAATAATTTTAAAATTAAAAACATAAGAAAAATGTTAAACTGAAAAAAACTCTGTACAACGAAAGTTTTACTCGGCGTGTTCAGTTAAATTTCTGATTTCAATTGTTAGACATTGCAACAATGTCTAACAATTGAAATCGGAAATTTAACTGGACACGCCCAGGTTTTACTGTGACGTCAATAATGCGTTGCCTCAATGTTACTACTTGCGTCATTCATGGATGGCCTAAGTGGTTCATTGCAAATTTTCAGAGGGCGCCTATTAACAGCATATTACATTTTTTCTACGGGGAAATAATGAAATGGCATGTCTCTCTATTGAAAGTCTCTGATGTATATAGAGCTTATCTACAGGGTTGTGCATAACCTTTTGCTAGGGGTCTGGAAAATAAACAAAACTAAGTGGAATGTTCTGCGGTTGATAATCAAAAAGTACGTTTATTTCTGCTTTTATCACATCAATATTTAGTGTGGCCACCACCTGCTTCTCGAACAGCACGCATCCGTTTCGGGTAGGAGCGGAGGAGTGTCTCAAACAGAGCAGTATCGTACTCCATGTCCTTCAGCACAGATGTCAGGTGTCCCATTAGAAGGTCTCGAGAATACCGATTTTCACCACGTTCTTGAATCATTAAAGCTTCCACTGCGTCTTTTAACACGGCTCCAAAATGTTCAGCAACGTTTAGGTCAGGGGATGCACCGGGCCATTCGTTTGATGAGAAGAAATCGATAGCACTTTCTCTTAGGATTTGCTGTGTTGCATTAGCCTTAAAGCAAGGTGCCTTATCGTGCAAAAAACAAACTTCATGCGGGTCGATAGTGTTGTTTGGATCTCGAAGAAAAGGAAAAACATCATTTGTTAGCAAATTCCGAAAATAATCACCATTCCATGACTCACCCTGCTCCTTGAATCTCCACATCATTCGCTTGGCGGTGAAACACACGAAGATGCCAATGCAGTCAGGCTTCTTGGACAGCTCTTGATAGTGTTCATCGTCAGAAATATCTGTAATCGATAAGCTCCAGACCCTATCGTTTTGGTAATTCGGACGTCTCATAGTCCACACAAAGAACTCGTCGCTCGGGGCAAGGTGCATGAAGTCGTCTTCCACCCAATCCCGCAGGTAGTCGCAAAACCAGAGCCGGTCTTCGATGTTTAATGCGGTCTTCATCGGTTTCGGAATAACATGGAATGGCTTGATGTTTGCACGCTGACGATGTCTTTGAACCGTTGAACGAGAAATTGTTTTTCCACGCTTGGCTTTAATTTCTTGTGCAACGTTGACACAGCTGCGACGTCTTTTGCCACTGTTATTAGCAATGATGTTTTTGCTCTCCTGTGATAATTTCTCGGGCCTACCCTCAGCAAATTCGGCATGGCAGTTATCATAACCTTTCTTCCAATTGTCCGTCACCCATCTATCCGATCGGTTTAACTTGTTCGCAACCCATTTGCGATTAATAAAAGACGCACCTGCTTCCATTGCCTCTCGATATGCATTTGCACGAACTCTATCCATGAAACGCTGCTCTTCACTGTCATTTATTAAACCAGCCATATTTGTTTGATACCAATAGACGCACAATGAACTACTCTCTGCCGAAGCATCATAAGAGTGTGCTACAACGCTGCGGTTTAAGTCGCAGCCCCCTAGCAAAAGGTTATGCACAACCCCGTATACACAACTGCAGACAGTAAATAATGGCCATCAACTCTGCCTGGAAAACTGTGGCCCAGTGACCTAACCGACGAAAACGGAGGGCTCTGGGGCTGCCACAATAAACGCCCAGACACGAGAGGCCATGATGACGGGAGCCATCTGTATTCTAAATGATGTGCCCCCTTGGGGAAATGCCAACTCATCCCACCCGGCACTGCCACGGGGTCTATTATGACCTCGCTCGAGAGCTCAGGGAGGGTTCGAGTAACTAATATCAGAAGGCATCTGAAGAATATGACTGGTAAGAGTTTGGCTAATGAAAGTGTGAGACTTCTCCCCAGGGAAGTCCACCCATAGCCCTTGGTTGCTCAGCCTATACGAACTTTTCCTGGCAACACCTTTGATATATATCAAGTGGAGTCAGAGAAAGTATAACCTCTAAGGCCTTGGTTGGCGTGGTAGAAACAGCACCCGTTACACACAAACACGCCAATCTATGAAGAGAGGTCAGCTTGGTTACAACGGTCAGTTGTTCAGACTTACGCCACCAAACCAGAGCACAGTAAGTCAAAATAGGTCTATTTGCCGTAACGTATAGCCAATACATCATCTTGGGAGTAAGACCCCAAGATTTACCAAGGGCTCTACGACAACGATAGAGTCCAACTTTAACTTGATTGATTTTGTAATCAAGATGTTGGTTCCAACTTTAACTTGATCGAGGATAACCTCTAAGTATTTGACTTCCTTTTTCATAATGATCTTCTCACCAAACAAAGTTGGTATTAGATCATGTGAAATAGTTTCTCTACGGCCTGTACAGGGAACTAGAGTAGTCTTCGAGGGATTAACCCTTAGATTTCGCTCCATGCACCATGATTGAACTTTATGCAGAACCGTTTGCATAAGATCAAAGATAGAGAGCTTATCAATCCCAGAAACGTAGATGAGAATATCAACTGCGTAACCCTGGGCATAAATACTTTGGTTATTAAGAAAGGAAATGAGGTCGTCCACAACCAGGTTCCAGAGTAGGGGGGAAAGAATACCACCCTGCGGACAGCCCCTAGAGGGACGAGCAACGATCTCCTCACCCAATAAGTTGGATATAATTATTCTGTCCGCCAAGAGGACTTGAATCCAATTGCGAATTAGTGGAGAAATTGCTCTGGCAACTAGAGCTTCAGCAATGGAACCGTAGGAAGTGTTATCGAACGCCCCCTCAATGTCGAGAAATACAGCTAGAGCTAACTCTTTGTACTCCGGAGTTTTTTCAATCCTTACTACCAAATGGTGTAAGGCTACCTCCGTAGATTTACCAGACTGATAGGCAAATTGGTTAGCGTGAAAGGGACCAAGATTCCCAAAATATTCTCTAATTCGTCCATCAATAATCTTCTCAAAGCATTTAAGCATAAAGGAAGACAGACTGATGGGTCGAAAGTTCTTGGCTTGGTCGTAGCAACTCTTACCGGGTTTCGGTATAAAGATCACCTTGACCAGCCTCCACGGATTAGGAATATAGCCTAAAGCTAAACTAGCCCTAAAAATTAAACGCAGGATCGGCGAGATCACATCCGATACCTGTTGAAGAAGCAACGGAACGATCCCATCCGGCCCGGGGGATTTATACGGATTGAAGGATCTAATTGGCCAAATGACCCTACGATGAGTAATTACTTCACCTGCCATAGCCCATCCAGTCCGTGATGTCTTGACTATATAGTCAAGAAGCACCGAATTCAACGGATCAATGAGCTCAGCATCTGGGAAGTGAGTTGTAATCAAAGTCTCAAGGACTTCTCTACTGTTACTGGTGTATTCCCCATTTGCTTTCTTGAGAGTGCCAACGATAATAGGTTTGTCGCATCTCAAACATTTATGGAGCCTAGCTCCTTCCTCAGTATTTTGGACTGATTCACAGAACTTTCTCCAAGAAGTGCGTTTAGCTGATCTAACAGCTTTATTATATTCAGCGAGGGCATTTTTATAAAGATGTCACTCGTTAGTCTTTTCGCCTTCTTAAAAAGCTTCCTTATTTTTGTCTCCATAGAAAGAGATCATGATTCCACCAAACACAGTGGGATCTGCATGTCTTCCTCAACAGGGGACAATTGTTATGATATGATTGCACCAGGGCTTGCTGCAAACCACTAACGCAAAGCTCCAGGTCAACAGTATCATTAATTCTGGTTGGAAGACCGGAAATCGCGGAACGAACGTCCTCGCGATATTGAACCCAATTAGTCCGCTTAGGGTCCCTAAACGTTCTATCCCAGTCTACACAAGTGATGAAAGAAAAGTGGATATGCTGAAGGTCAGCCATGGATGGTTTCTCATCAACATACCACCTTCTAATCCATTCTTCAGATTGGAGGAACCATAAGTTACATCTTTTGGTTCCTCCAAAAGTAATAAAGGCTGGCTTATTGCCTTGGTTAAATATGTCTAAATTATTCTCTAAAACAAAATCGAAAAGGAGTTTACCTCTGAGATTAGTATCGGTGCTACCCCACAGAGTGTGGTGAGCATTGGCATCACATCCAACGATGATCTCCACATTGTGGGAAGTCGACATTTCCCATATCTTCTTTAGATCATCATTGATGGGTGAGGTTTCCTCATATGGTAGGTAGGCCGAGACAAATAGTATGTCACGATCTAAACCATCCAAGTGAAGGGTGATTTTCGCTACTGCCAGATCTCTAGAACACAGATGATACATGGGCAGTGCGTTAATACTGTTTAATCAACAGACAAGCTCGGGGAAATAGACAGTTAAAATCATAAATTAATTTACCTCCACTGTTAGATAAACCTCTGATTCCGCCCTTGAAAATCCAAGGCTCCTGAATCAGAGCGATGTGTATGTCCTCAGCTAAAAAGGTGTTGCTGAGGTTGGCAACAGCTAGTTTCTTATGCTGAAGATTTGCTTGGAGGCACTTCAACATTAGATGCTGACTTTTCGGATGGTTTCCCTATAACCTTTGCTTGGATCTGAGACAATCCGATGTACAGGAACCATTTCCTGTTTCTCAGGATCCGTTCATCCAGTTCGGGGATGGATAACACAATGGTTACTCCTTGATCTTCAAGTTTGAGGTTAAGGATACCCCATTGTGTAGATGATAAATCTTTATTCTGGATGTCAATCCTGTTCAGGATTTCAGAGCCAGAATATTTCTTGAACAGGAGTTTCAGAATAACCTTGGTGGTTTTGACGATTGTTTTCGCCTCGCCAACCAAGAGAACCTGTCCTTCCCAGGGAGTAAAATAATCGCTCCGGCCTCCAAACGACAATATTTGAATTGGGGTCCAGTGCCTGAAGACATGTCCCCCATATAGTTCATCAGCAGTTCCTGGAAGGCGTCCAACTGCTGCTCCTAATGCCATTTACAGTTTCGTGCACACTTTTGGCAAACGTTCATGATTTTCACCGAAAGTCACCCAAATGGGTGGATTTACAGTTTCGTGCACACTTTTGGCAAACTTTCATGATTTTCACCGAAATGCACCCTGGGTTAGTCTATCACGTTCTCGCTCGATGGCACGATGTTGAGAATCCTCTCTTGCTTGGCGATGGGCAATAGTATTGACTGTAGTAAGAGCTTCACTAAAATTCCCAGTTTTGGGTCTTTTCCGAAGCTTCTTGCCCTCTGATAAAGGAGTGTTTCCCACTGACCTAGGTCTTTTAGTCGGGTGTGCACCTCCTTATCAGATGGCTGAGGGCCGACCTTAGGTGTTGCAGCCTTAGTGCCCTCCAACTTTTTCTTTCTGGATTTGCGGCGTTTAGCCGCCCCAGAAGGAGGTTTAGATAGTGGTTTGCTGTTACCCTTAGTCAAGGCCTCCCGCTCTGCAGCAGGTGGCGCCTCAAACTTGGGAGCAACAAACTTAGTTAATTTTGGGAGCAACAAACTTATCAATATCAGATGAATCAACTGGGTCATTACAACGTCAGTGACGTCATCTGTAGTGTGCTGTTTCGGTACCCGGTCATTTGACCGACGGACACTTGGCCGACGGACATTTGACCTACGGACATTTGACCTACGGACATTTGACCGAACGGACATTTGGCCGAACGAACATTCGACCGAACGGACATTCGACCGAACGGACATTTCACCGACGGACATATGACCGAACGGAAATTTAACCGACGGAGAAATGCCTGCATTTCATCGATATTTGGACATTCGGCGTAAAGAGATGTTTTCGGCAATATAATTCATTTAACGGGGAAAAAATGTTTAAAGGAGGTTATTTCGTATAACGAATCTTATGAGACAAATCCGTTTAAATTCTTTCTACTAAGCAAGCATATTGTATGGACCTATAAAATTATTCTTTTTTGTATGTCATTTTAAATAAATGTTTGTTTTCATATCGTTAGCTAGGTTAAGATGGGAACCGAACAAAATGCAACTCAGGGTCTTGTATTATTTAATAATATCAAGTCTTTTCTTGTATGTCTTTTTAAATGAATATTTTACTTCTATAGAATGAGATACTCAATAGTGATGGGCAATATTTGATATTAGTATCGTGGTATTAAAAGTTTATTCCATACACATCAGGTTTCTGTCCTGCTTTATGAGGAGACAAAAAAATTCTAATATCGGATAGTATCAAATGCGAAAATTCTGACAGTATCTTTGACTCTAAAATATGCGATACTAAAGCATCGCCCATAGGGTGTGCGATATTCTTCGATATCAATAAATATCGCGATATTTTGGTCCTTAGTCGACTAAAAGAGTCGAATAATTCCAACTCGATATAGTCGTAACTATATCGGATTTTTTTATT
>JAHWFO010104787.1:7915-30365 GCA_023313115.1 Rhysida immarginata
TCAATGTGTCCTGCAATTCACATTACTTCACGCAGTTGGCTGCGTTCTTCATCGACCCACGAGCCGAGTGATCCACCGCTCGGAGTTGTATTAAACAAAAATAGTCTCTTTCGTTCACGAGCAGTCCATTGCTGTAGACGCATCTACAAACCAACATGGACCCTCAAACGACCTAGATTCTGGTCTAGCTGGATTCCAACCGGCCATGGGAATCCTCTCGGTTGGCGGACAAAATATTTAACCGAGGTTTGAGAAAGGGTGCCGGGCGGCCCTATCGCTGTGCTTCCGCGCAGAACAAACCAAAGTGCCCGAAGCGCTTTGCGTGCGGGGCCAAGGAGGGTAACGACTGCGTCCCACAGACCTCCACTAGACGCTTTTCCTCAGCGTTCATAGACACTAGGCGCTTGTCAAAAGTGGATGGGATAGCAGCAGTCGCCCTACCGTTTGTGGCGGCCACACTCTGGCTTCTGCATAGTTTGCAGAACTGCAACCGAAGCTCTTTAAACCTCTCTCCCTACTGGCTGGCACCCAAGGCAGTAACCCTTCAAGGCGAGCTGCTTCGATGTGCCAATTTCGAGCGACCAGTAGGGCATAGCCCCGTGACTGTCCCACTAAACGTGAAAATCTCGCGGGGAAGGCAGAAGTAGCTTTCAGAATCTACATGCGAAAGCCCTTTGCCCACCTTCTCCAACAGACAAGTAACGAGACGGTACCTCTGCGTCAGTCGCTAGCAGGGAACACTCACGCTATGGGAAAACTGGCAGTCGTCCCCGCACGCTTTCGCAGGACGTTGCGAAGTTGCGCGTGCATGGCCAGAACGACGCGGTCATCGGGATAGGTACCCGTGCTTAAAGATTAAAAGAAATCTAGGGAGGAGAGCAGCCGGCTCGAGAGCCGTCACGCAAACCCATGCCAACCCAGAAACAACGGCCAACGCAGCTGTCGGCAGCCAAGCCTTACCAGAACCCTTCGGCTTTTTATGGTTCCAGTGGCTGCCACTTGGCATCACCGTTCCTTCCGTACCATCTCTCTTTGACTAGAGAGCGTGTGGCAGGGCCCAACCATCGCCCCAAGAACAGACACTCTGCCTTCTTGTACATCCGAGCTTTCTCCCACACAGCCGTGCAAGCTGTTCGGTACAGACGAATGCATCGAAACAAGTCATCAGAGCCTCTGGAGGAACTGGCTGTTTCCTCAACCTGTCGCAGCCTACAGACACGGTCTCAGTCTCATGACTGCCGCCAGACTCCCAACAGAACATTGGGATTCATTGCCTGGTCTTCAGGGTTTAGCGGAAAAACTGCTACGCAGTACGCACCTACTGTTAGCCCGCTTTACCGCGACTGTCAGAAGCGGTCTACGGGTTCGAGTACGGACGTGCGACTCGTTGCGAGTTTTAAAAGTAATCTTACAATAATGATCCTTCCGCAGGTTCACCTACGGAAACCTTGTTACGACTTTTACTTCCTCTAAATGGTCAAGTTCGGTCATCTTCCCGGCACGCCACCGCGACCCGAGGGTCGCAGCGACCGCCAGTCCGAAGACCTCACTAAATCATTCAATCGGTAGTAGCGACGGGCGGTGTGTACAAAGGGCAGGGACGTAATCAACGCGAGCTTATGACTCGCGCTTACTGGGAATTCCTCGTTCACGGGGAATAATTCCAAGCCCCGATCCCTATCACGAAGGAGGTTCAACGGGTTACCCGCTCCTTCTGGAGTGGGGGAAAGCACACGCTGATTCCTTCAGTGTAGTGCACGTGCGGCTGAATGCCGCTTGTCCCTCTAAGAAGTGATCATCCGACAGAGGCAAAACCGCTTCCCCGCCCCGCCACTCCATCGAAGAAGAGGGGGTTTAAGAGGCGCCGGCACCCCGAGATCGGATGTCTATTTAGCAGGCTAGAGTCTTGTTCGTTATCGGAATTAACCAGACAAATCGCTCCACCAACTAAGAACAGCCATGCACCACCACCCACCAGATTGGAGATCGCGCCTGGGATCACCATCTCTGCTATGGCCTACACTGATGATCTCTTGTCCTTTCCAGTGATAGTCAGGGACTGCAATTGCTGGTCAAGCATTCGGAGTATTACCTCTTATGTCAGGGTTTGGTTTTAAACCATCCCAAGACGAGGTACCTCGGCTGGGGGTTTGACTCTGACGGCTGTCTGACTTACTGCATTCAGCCATTAGAGTTGGAGAGCGGAAACGTCATCTTACCACTCCCGCCTGATCAACCATTGTCTTATCTTGGCTTGAAGATCTTCGCTGGAAAGGCGCCGAACTTAGATTGGCGCCCTGTTCTGGAACTCCTGGATGTCATCTCAGGAGCGGCACTAAAACCTATGCAACGTTTTAGATGGTGGTGCTTCCCCGGCTTCTTTTCACCTTGCGGAACTCACTATTCGTTCGGACTAGCGCTGATCGTGTTAACAAAAAGATCACACAATACGTGAAGCATTGGTTGTATTTGCCCATAAGATTTCCTAACTGCCTGGTTTATGCAAGAAGCAGAGAAGGTGGACTTGGTATACAGCGGCTTCGTCTTGCCGCTGTTGAGGCCCAAATCCAGTCGTTCGCTTGCCTTAATAGGCTGGGCTCCGCCGTTGTCACGACCGTGCTACAATTGCCGGTCGTGAATGAATACGTCCAACGGATTTATGAGGAGTTCCACGTTCCGGTTGGTATAAATGAGAAAGATCAGATTAAAAACGCATTACTGCACCACCGGACGGAGCTGATGGCTAATCAGGAGGGCCGATATGCCACTAATGATCTTTTCACCTTCAGAGGAGATCCGATTGCCAATGAGTGGCTGCAGGCTGGAAGCAAAGTCTTGTGATTGTTTGATGGTAGCCGTTTATTCCACCCCGACCCAGGCCTTATTAATTTAATTTAATAGCTTTAGTTTTCACTAAAGACTTTCAATATTTTAATTAAATTCTTTTCTTCTTGTTAGTGTTTGGGAATACTAACCTTTCTCACGATATATTAACCCCAGTAGCTGATTTGAGTGTGCAGAACATCTTGCGAGGCACGGGGACATCATGGCGAGAGCTATGAGGTTCCTTGTAGTAAAGGGCTGGAGGGCGATCGCGAGACTGCCATACAAGCGGGGCTCCTGTCCTTGCCCTAAGCAGCAGTCCCTGAAAAGGGGCTGTTTCCGATTTGGTCAGAAGGTACTGCCTGGGTTGGATAGCTTCGACATTTCTCTTGCCACCTCGGGACACTTCCGTGCAGTCCCGGGTAATTTCTAGACGTAGCCAAATGCCTCGTCATCTAATTAGTGACGTGCATGAATGGATTAACGAGATTCCCACTGTCCCTATCTACTATCTAGCGAAACCACAGCCAAGGGAACGGGCTTGGCAGAATTGGCGGGCAATGGAGACCCTGTTTAGCTTGACTCTAGTCTGGCTCTGTGAAGAGACAAGGAGGGTGTAGCATAAGTGGGAGACGGCGTTCCTCCCCAAGGAGTCTGTCGCCATTGAAATACCACTACTTTCGTTGTTTCTTTGTTTACGTGGTGAGGAGGGAACCCGAGCTTCGAGCTCGGATTCCAACGCCAAGCCCGGAGGTGGCGTGGCGATGGCCTCCAACAAAGGTGGTGGCTGGTCCTTCCGTGTGACCTGCTCCAAAAACACTGTGAGGCGAGCTCAGCGAGGACGGAAACCTTGCATAGAGCAAAAGGGTAAATGCTGACTTGATCCTGATTTTCAGTACGAATACGGACTGCGAAAGCGTGGCCTATGGATCCTTTTTGATTTCAAGAGTTTTAGGCAAGAGGTGTCAGAAAAGTTACCACAGGGATAACTGGCTTGTGGGGGGCCAAGCGTTCATAGCGACATCGCTTTTTGATCCTTTGATGTCGGCTCTTCCTATCATTGCGAAGCAGAATTTGCCAAGCGTAACATTCTTCACCCACTAACAGGGAACGTGAGCTGGGTTTAGACCGTCGTGAGACAGATTAGTGGGTGATAACTGGTCGTTGCGATAGTAATCCTGCTCAGTACGAGAGGAACCGCAAGTTCGGACACTTGGCACGTGTGCTTGGACGAGCGGCCAGTGGTGCGAAGCTACTATCCACGGGATTATGACTGAACGCCTCTAAGTCAGAATCCCGTCTAGCCACGGCAGCGATACCGTCAGCGCCTCTAGCCGAGGGAGGTAGCGCTAGGCGTGCAGGGCAAGATAGGGGAGTGAATCTCTGGCCCGTCACCCGACGTTCACCCCTGCAAACGGCCGAATCCAATTTCCCGGGTGTTCGAGTCATTCATCCACCAGGGGTTGCGCCGTGATCACTCGATCCCGTGCACTCGAAGCGGAGGCGCCAAATCGTCCGCAGACGACCTAGGTACCGGTCGGGGTGTCGTACTTAGTATAGCAACGACCACACTGCGATCTATTGAGACTCTGTTTTCGACTGGGGGATTTGTCTGCAACAGACGGACGCGTCCTCTTTTTACAAAATTTTTACAATTATATATGAACAAAGCCTCTCGTTCTCTGATGCCGTGTCAGCCCTCAACTGCTGATAGCTTTGGGGGCCTTGCTTATTTTTTTTTTTGGTCAATCCAAAATTTTAACAAAGTCCAACCAAGCCGGTCTCACTTGCCCGAGACAGGACTCTTCACTTGCCCGTTGATTCCTATCCCCATTGCCGGCGACTACTTTCCTAATAAACTCCTGCAGCAAGAACAGTGAGGTGTATCCAAATTTTGACTATGTTCGAATCGACGCAGGAACGATGCAGGCACACGTTAGCTCGATTCGGACAACCCTCGATTGGCTAGTAGCTGAACAGAGCTCGTTCATTGTGGAGGAGGCAAAATTTCGACTAAGTCTCACTTCGAGCACCCACCTCTGAAACTAATAGACGTACACGCGCCAAAATTGGAACAACGAACGGGATGCGTGTTCCCAGGAAACCGTCCAAGTTGTGTGCAGATATGTGGCATAGGAGCCGAGTTGCCAGCAAAAGTCGTCCGTTTGCTAGTGAACAGAGCTCATTAAAGAAATTCATTAAAGCGCGGGTAAACGGCGGTAGGAAGTACAACACTCTTCAGTTGTCTGTTTGCTATGCTAGTGAACAGAGCTCGGCTGGAGAGTCCAGGCACAAAAAACTATAACGATCTTTTTTAATATAAACGAAACAATTGCAGGTGTTTAAGTGAAGCAAATCAACATCCTTCTTGAGGTTGCCTGCTTAGCTAAAACGGTAATTATCCGGCTTCTATATATGGTATATAAAGTAGGATGTTTGTGGGTGGGTTTGTTTGTTTCTTATACAAATCTACAGTTTTATTCTGATCTTCATGAAATTTTGCATATTTGACGTTTAAAGCATGAGGGAGTCCACTGTCTACCTCAGATATCGAAAAAATAATAATTATTGATAAAAAATCGATATTCATGGTTATGGCAGGGCATACACGGTGTTTTAAAATTTCATCACCAAAATGATCGGGGTGATGGAATATGCGATTCTAAGCAAAAAAGTTCATATGAACATGGGTCCAAACTTGAAGGATAATTGAGATATGGACAGGAATAAAAATACCGCCATGAAGATCAACAAGATAATAATAACTAACTTTCTACAAAATCTACGAAACTTGGAGGGATAATAGAGTACATAAAACGGTGTATACGGTTAAAATTTGAACGAATTCTAATGAGTCATTTTCGAGTTACGAACTCTACCTCGTACCACGTGCTCACATGTGAGTACTACCACCACGTGTTACGATGTTGACTAAGTAACTTGGAAACTACTCGTTGGAATTCGATCGAATTTTAATGGTAGAGACAATTTTATGTACCCTATTATCCTCCCAAATTTCATCATCCTAGATATTGTAGAAAGTGAGTTATTAACTTGTTGATCTTAGTGGCTGCATTTTTATTTCTCTTCATATCTACGTTATCGTTCAAATTCGGAACCATGTTCAAATGAACTTTTTTGCTTAGAATCGCATGTACCATCACCCCTATCATTTAGGTGATGAAATTTTAAAACACCCTGTATAAATCAGAAATATCTCATGAATAACAATGCAAGGCAAATTTTATGCAACAATACTTATCAACAATGGTATCAACACGCAATTCACAAGCACACTGAACGAACCAACAATATATATCTCATGACCAACAATGCAAGGCAAAGTTTGTGCAAGAATAGGTATCAACAATGGTGTCAACACGCAATGCACCAAACCTATGCAAGGATCAACAGTATATATCTGATGACCAACAATGCAAGGCAAAGTTTGTGCAATATACAGGGTGTTTTTGAATTGTTACAGATTTTTTTGGAGATGATAGAAGAGGTCCTTAGAAGTATTTTTTGTCATATGAACTTGTGGTCCCCGCAGCTTCGTTTACTTACAATACTGAATTGAACAATCAAATGACACCGGGATGCAGTGTGCGTTGGTAGGCCTAGATTATTTAATTTTTAACAATTAACACAAGCAATCTACTGTAATAACTTTTAAAGTAATTGTTTGCAAAGAAATTTCAAGGTGCACGTGCTTGTTTGTTGAAAAGTCTTAGGACAAACTTCGTCAAGGAGATTCCATGGTATCCAACCCATATGTAAAGGAACTAATCGCATTCTGGGAAAGCAGTAGGTAAAGATTTCTTTTAAAAAGGCTTTTCTTAGAAAAGAGAGTTCTTAGTACATAACAATTTCGTGAAAATCTTTAAAAATCATCAGTAACTGGAGATAATGGAGAGTTAGCAGACTATTGAGAAAGAGTGGAAAGACGACAGAGGAACCACTCCTTTAGCTCCCTTCTATATTATGCAAATGATAAGCAAGTAAATAGAAGAATCGGCGACCGCTAGACTGCACAAAGTGAAAATTGCCAAGTTTTTCTTCCAGACATCGAGAGAAGAAAGGGAATTGCAACAACATCAAGTGTACATCTAAAGTAAGATTACGTGAGTAAGAAATTATTTAGACTAGCATTCGCATCCTTGGAGGGGTCCATCCATTGTGAGTTTTAAAAAAACATTTTTTTCGTATTTTCATTAAGAATTTTTACTGTATTAATGCTAAACGTTTTCATGAGTTTATTTTTAAGATATTTCAAAATTTATTAAAAAAAAAAGAAAAAAAAATTCGAGCCACACCGGGGTTATCAAATAGCTTATTTCACATAGCTTTATATATATTTTGTGTATATTTTGGAAACAGATGCTGATAATGCGATGACTAAATGTTCGTTTCCAAGAATTATTGATAATGAGCATAAAATTATGATGCAGTGAGACAAAATTATTAAGGATGAGGCAAAAGAGTCAAGCCTGTCTCCCTTGAGCTCCCTATCACGCGTCCAGACGACAGGCAAAAATTTATGTTTGGAAAGGAAAGAGAAAGAACGAGTATTGGTCAGAGAAATTCTGCAACTAAAACAGAAAAGGTTATATGGGCCTTTGAAACATCTGAACAACGGGAGTTTCGAATAGAGCAAGAGGGTATAAGACATTCTATGTCAAGGGCAAGAAAAACTTGAGTCTATAGTATCTGGTGATTCTCCGCAGTGGTGAGGAAAGTAAAGAAGAGTTTAGATAATGTCCCGGTATATCACATAGACTTCCTGTTTTTTGATTTTTTCTTAGAATGGATATTCCCTTTGCTCTGAGTTGTATTGATTGAGTTATTATTTAACCAACTGGGAGTTATAATTAACTCTCTGGGATATTTCTTTTTACCTACAAGTGTAATTATCCCGGGCAATATCTTTGCATTCTTCTATATATATCTTTCTATATATATAAAGAAGGAGGTTTGTTTGTTTGTGGGTTTGTGGGTTTGTTTGTGGGTTTGTTTGTGGGTTTGTGGGTTTGTTTGTGGGTTTGTGGGTTTGTTTGTGGGTTTTGTTTGTTTGTTTTTTATACAAATCTACAGTTGAATTCCGATATTGATAAAATTTCGCATACATGAGTTTCAAAGAATGAGGAAGGTCACTGTCTACCTCATATTTCGAAAAAATAATAATTATTGATAAAAATTCGATATTTATGTTAATTGCAGGGCATATTAATGAGAAATATTTCAGGACCAACAATGCAAGACAAAGTTTTTGCAAAAATATGTATAAACAATGGTATCAACACGCAATTCACAAACACTCTGCACGAACCAACAATATATATCTCATGACCAACAATGCAAAAAAAATTTTGTGCAACAATAGGTATCAACAATAGTGTTAACATGCAATGCAGCAACACTATGCAAGGATCAACAATATATGTCTCCTGACCAACAATGCAAGGCAAAGTTTGTGCAATATAGAATTCAATGCATAGAATTCCTGTTACTTAGGCTTTTCTTAGAGAAGAGAATTCTTAGTACTTAACAAATTCTTGAAAATCTATAAAAATGATCAGTAACTGGAGATAATGAGTTAGCAGACTATTGAGAGAGAGTGAGAGACGATAGAGGAAGCACTCCTTTAGCTCCGTGATGTATTGAGCAAATGGTAAGCAAGTAAATAGAAGAATCTGCGACCGCTAGACTACACAAAGTGATGATTGGCAAATTTTGCTTCTAGACATCGAGAGAAGTAAGGAAATTGCAATAACATCAAGTGTACATCTAAAGTAAGATTACGTGAGTAAAAAATTATTTAGACTAGAAGGCGTTCTTGGAGAGGTCCGTCCATTGTGAGCCTTTAAAAAATTTTTTTCGGTAAATCAAGTCCCGGTGTATCACCTAGAATGGATTTTTTCAGTGAAAAGGTAAATTCCTGTCTTTCGGATTTTTCTTAGAATGGATAGTCTACTTTGCGTGGCGACTACAGCGGGTACTAAAGTCCGTGCTTTTCACCATGTACAGGGTAGTGCTGGTGGCGCCCCCTATAAATTGTAACCTTGAAACTTGAATCAATTGAATAAATACCATAGCTGAATATACTCTTCAAATTTCATTCATCTAGCCCAAGTCCTTCGTGGTGTTGGGATTTTTTTTTCCGCCAGTGTATATCTCATGACCAAAAAAATCCGAGCCACGCCAGGGTTATCACCTAGCTTATTTACTAGCACAGTGGATCCAAACATGTCATAAAAATAAATTTTGACTATATTTTGTGGGAATGTGTATATTTTGGAAACTGAGATGCTGATAATACGATGACTGAACGTTCGTTTCCAAGAATTATTGATAATGAGAATAAAATTATGATGCAGTGACAGAACATTAATAAGGCAGCATCTATTGATGAGGCAAAGGAGTCATGTGTGTCTCCCTTAAGCTCCCTATCTAACGTCCAGATGACTGCCAAAATTTGTGTGTGGAAAGGAAAGAGAAAGAACGAGTATTGGTCAGAGAAACTCTGCAACTAAAACAGAAAAAACTATACAGGCATTTGAAGCATCTAAACAACGGGATTTCGAACAGAGCAAAAGCGTCAAAGGCAAGAAAAACTTGAGTCTAAAGTATCTGCTGATGCTCTGCAGTGGTGAGGTAATTCAAGAAATGTTTAGATAAAGTCCTGGTATATCACCTAGTCTACCTGTTTTTCGTATTTTTCATAGAATGGATAGTCCCTTTGCTCTTTGTTGTACTGATTGAGGTATTATTTAAGCAATTGGAAGTTATAATTTAATTTTTTCAGAAGAAGTTCAATTCAGTCACTTACAATTTTCTCAAAGACAGCTCACCATTTTTGACCATACCCTGAAGCTCGTCATTCATCACCTCTGTCATCATGTTTTGGTTTACCTGAGTTTAATTCTAAATTTATATATTTCTTCTTCTGTAATAATAACTTTGTATTACTATTGAAGTAAACAAGATAAAAATGAAATATATAAAATTAGACAAATCAAACTGAAAAAGAAATTCATTTTAGTAAAATTATTTTATTAAATTACGTAATCTTGTAAATTCGTCATTGAATGATTTTTTTTCTCTTTATTCTTGTTCTTGAAAGTTTCAATCAAAAAAAATCAAGCTATGGCAGAAAGTGATTAATACTGGTAATTTTAAATGGCATTAGCAGTGGTTTACACTAGAGATGTAAGAGATTACATTTTTTAAACATCGATGTTGTTGTTACGATGTATCTATGTTTTCCTTCCGATGTTATCAAAATTTTATTCCGATGTTACTGAAATAACTTCACAGTCCGCCAGCAGCAATTGAAATTATTGCTCTTGCAATTGAAACTATTTTGTTTTGTGTTGCAATTGAAACTATATTCATTTAACATTGTTTTTGCAATTGAATATTCTACTGAAAATACTACTACAGAAAAACATCGATGTTTTGATTCGATGTTGCATCCCTAAATCCTTATAGTTAAACCATAGTCTATAGATATTCATGGTCATCGAGCTCCATTGTTAAAATGAAGCTAAAGTTTCTAGCTCCCCGTAGGGCGGGAACTCTATTGAAAACTGGCGCTGCATGTACAATCTGCCTAACAAGGTCTATAAAAGACCTTTTATAGACCTTGCTGCCTAACTGCGCCTGCAGTGCCACCCTATCGGTAGACAGAAACTTTACTTTCGTATTCAGTTTCAATGAAAATCTCTATCGCAGGTTGTGGTCGGGAATAGTGCAATCTATGCGGCACCTGGCGCGATCTGTTTTCCTTAGCTTCTCGAAACAATGGAAAATGGCCGAAGCTCGATGACCATGAATATCTATAGACCGTGGTTTAAACACTTCATTCTAATCCAGTCAATAGACGATGTGACGGTCGACATCATGCGTGATATCATAGTGACGTCAGCAGCCTGCGCACGCATCACTGTAGTCAAAACCAAGTCAAGATATACAGGATCTCTTCGGTTCGCTGCATGATCTTGCGTTCATTATGGCTTATTTAAATAGTTTAACTCTCGAAGACAAGGAGCATTATTTGAAAAAGTTAAGTTTAATTTCCGAAGAACGCTTACCTGATCCATATGATTTATCTGAATGGAAAAATGATCGTGTCAACTGGCCCGGTATTTATAATTACCTGTTCAATTCGCCAAGCGTATTTACAAATAAAAATTTAAAAGCTTAAAAATCAGTGGAAGCATATAATTGTTTTTACTATGACCATGTCCAGTCAGTTGAATATCACGAAATTAATAAGAAATGCAAATTTGCCTTTTTAAAAGCTTGTGTGCTTCCTAGTAAGAGACAATCGGGAAAAAACAAAATGTATGAGGCTTGGGTGTGCGTGCAGTCAAAAAATCAGTCAGATGAAACGAATTCCCGCCACCAAAAAGCCAGGAAAGACTACAGAAACTAGTTTTGAGCGATACTCAATTGAAATATTCGATACTCGATACCATCGATACACATGTGGATATCGTCTAAAGTTTAGACTCTAAACCAATTACCGATACTCGAAATCAATCAAAAAAAAAGACATTACTTTTACATTTTTATTTATCCTCATTCATTTTGTACATTGAATTTATGAATAGAAATTTATCTACATTTTTTGGGTTTAATCTTGACCTCTTTTTTGAGATGAACTCTCCAGCTTTACTAAATGTGCGTTCAGAAGGCACAGACGTTGCACTAACACAAATATTTTAGTGCTAGCTATGATATAACAGCCTATTTTATCATGAACCTCACAATATTTTAAAGGATTTTCAGATCTTTTAACATATGCATCTGCAATATAATTCTGAATAACATTTTCTGTATTCATAATTAATTTTCTATATTCAAAATTTTAATTTTGTTATCAGTTGCCATTTCAAATCTCTCAATCTAATTCAACCCAAATATTATCATTCACAGGAAAATCATTTTCATTAAGACATTAGGAAATAAATTTGAAATGGCAACTCATTTTTTAACATATTTCTAGCTCTATCGCTGCTTTGTTTTGTTTTAAATCCAGAAATTTTAAATCTTGGATCAACGATAGTTGAAATTTCCAAAATAATGTTGTTGGTATAATTTATGGAACGATGGAATTTATGCTACGGATGTTACGATCGCTGGTTGAACGCTTTGTTTCTTACATGCCTCCACTGTTTGTTATATGCCTCCACTGTTCGAATGACTATATATATGCGCGCGCACACAGGAAGTGATGACGTCAGCTTCAGCTTGTTTACAAACACAGCACATTGTCTATAGGTATTCAAAACTGCCGTTTTCGTAACAAAATTTCGGAAGTTTATTTCTCAGCGGTTCTAAATGTTTTTTCGGGTGCTGAATCCGCATTTCAAATTTGCTGCCTTGTAGAAGGTCGGCTTCACAACGTAAAAGGCAAAAAAAACTCAAAATTATTGCACTTTTTTCAGTTTTTCGCTTATATCGCGAAAATTATGCGTTTTTCGAAGATGAACGCTTTATACAAAGTTAAAGTAGACAGAATTTCCTATAAACTGCAGTAATCAACTTTGATTTTCGGACGAGCGGTATCGGCGCTAGAGCGCACTGAACAACTGCGATTTTTTGGCCCTTCTGCGAAAATATCAAAAACGGCCACTCACAACCCCTACAACTCGAAAAGTATACAGGTTGTCAACAAAAACCCTGATATCACGTGAAAGTACATTCAATTTTCTACAAGAGACGTCTCTAACATTCAATTTTCTCTAAGGGGGGGGGGGGGGGAGAAAAGCGAAAATTACGAAAAATGCCTTCTGCGCCACGCAGCCAAAACGACCCCTCCCACCTGTCTATCTCTCATCGACGCTATACTTTCAATGTGTAGTTGTACTGCAAGATTTAGAGCCCTGAGTGCAATGCTCGATTAACAGAATAAGGGGAGTACGGCTCTTGCCCATGACCATTGTTGAAACGATTAATTATTTCATATTGTTGGATTTTCGCTAACGCAATGATTTGTCTTCAGAGCAATGATTAAATTTAATTCTTATGTTACAAGATTTTATTTTATTAATTTATGTATTTATATTATTTTATTTATTCATTTAGTCTAGTTTATTTAATTAATTAATTATTCGCTTTATTTTATTTTATTTTTTGTATTTATTTATCATTTAATTAATGTATTCATATATTAGTTATATTATTTTACTAGAAGAGGTACCCGGCGTTGCCCGGGATAATTACACTTGCACAAACTTTTCCTTTCATTGTTAGTCATGAGATATATATTGTTGGTTCATGCAGTGTGTTTGTGAATTGCGTGCTGATACCTATTGTTGTACCAACTTTGCCTTGCATTGTTGGTCATGAGATACTTCTCATTAATATGCCTTGCCATAACCATAAATATCGATTTTTTTATCGATATTTATTATTTTTCCGAAATCTGAGGTAGACAGTGACCTTCCTCATGCTTTAAAGGTAATGTATGCGAAATTTTATCAAGATCAGAATAAAACTGTAGATTTGTATAAAAAACATACACACAGACCCACAGACAAACCCACAAACATCCTACTTTATATATATAGACTGCTAGCAAAGGTACCCGGCGTTGCCCGGGATAATTACTTGGATGTAAACAGAACAATTTCAAAAAATTAAATTAAATTTTGCAATATCTTAAAAATAAACACATTAAAATGCTTAGAATTAATACAGTAAAAATTCTTAATGAAAATTCGAAAAAAATCTTTTTAAAGGCTCACAATAGCTGGACCTCTCCAAGGATGCCACTGCTATTTTAAATAATTTCTTACTCACGTAATCTTACCTTAGATGTATACTTAGTGTTGTTGCAATTTCCACTCTTCTCTTGATGTGTTGAAGCAAAATTTGGCCATTCATCACTTTCTGCCGTCTAGCGGTCGCCGATTCTTCTATTTACTTGCTTCCCATTTGCTCAATACATCACGGACCTAAAGGAGTGCTTCCTCTGTCGTGTTTCCACTCTTTCTCAATAGTCTGCTAACTCTCCATTATCTCCATTTACTGATCATTTTTAAAGATTTTCAAGAAATTGTTAAGTACTAAGAACTCTGTTTTCTAAGAAAAGCCTGAATAACAGGAATTCTATGCATTGTTACAAATTGAAACTTATCCATATTGCATCATCATTTTATGTTCATTGTTATAATTCTTGGAAAGGATTGCTTTATCATTGCATCATCATTTTGAGCTCATTGAAACCATTGTTGATACCTATCGTTGCACAAACTTTTATTTGGATTGTTGGTCATGAGATATATATTGTTGGTCCGTGCAGAGTGTTTGTGAATTGCGTGTTGATACCATTGTTGCAAAAACTTTGTCTTGCTTTGTTGCTCATGCGATATTTCTCATTAATATGCCCTGCCATAACCATGAATATCGATTTTTTATCGATATTTATTGTTTTTCCGAAATCTGAGGTAGACAGTGACCTTCCTCATGCTTTGAAGGTCATGTATGCGAAATTTTATCAAGATCGGAATAAAACTGTAGATTTGTATAAAAAACAGACCCACAGACAGATCCACAGACCCACAGACGCACAGACCCACAAACATCCTTCTTTATATATATAGATAGATTTATTTATTTTTATTTATCCAATTCCATCATAATTTTTTCATTTTATTTACACATTAATTTTTATGGCTTTTTCATTGAAATGCCAAAATGTATAATGCTTAAAGATTACAGCAATACTGCTCTTGATTCTCGTTCTATGCTTATAAGGAGATTCAACTTTGGAATCGAAAGTGTTTTGTTCATCTTTGGATTTTATGGTGGCTAACCATTAATAAAAATAGGCTTATTAAATTAATCACACAATTATAAATAATTTTTGAACTTATCTTATTTTTATCTTAACAAATTAATTTAAAAAGAAAACCGTAAATTCGGTAAAAAATATTATAATATACGAATCCTTCTTTTAAAATTAGCATGAATTTGGCATGATTTTAGAAATATCATACTTAACGTAATTTTAAAGTAACATGCATTTAACATAATCGAAAATTAATAAAACATTTTTTAATTTTCTTGAATGGGATTTGAATGGATTTTCAGCATTCAGTGTGTGACCTGCATCTTCTTCATCATCCCACCAGTCGTTAGCAGAATCTTTAAAAATTCTTGTTTAAATAATTATGCAGTCGAACCTCGATAAGTGGACAGCTTCGGAACTGGAAGAAAATATACACTTTCAAGCAGGGAGTTTTCTTTTAAAAAATACACTACTCGACGCTATTTGATTTAAACAGTGTCTAATGCTTAATTTAACAATAGATAGTTGTCAATTATCACAAAACAAAAGAATATTCCACTTTTGTATTTACATTTGTTGATGGATTTTCAATCACTGATCCCACAAGTCTCCTGTCGTCCATAGAGTAAATTAAGCTAACTAAATGCTATATTATACAGAAACTTTAGTATTCCTTAAATTCCCAATTTTGAACCGTATCTTTACATCATCAAGACATACATACATATCAGTGCCCTGTTCAACATTTCTATCTCCTAACTGTACCTTCTGTTAAAATTTCTTCTGTCTTCCAACTGTACCACCTTACTTCCTACAATATCTGTGCCTTGTTCAACATTTCTTCTGTATTTCATCTGTATTTCACCCGTCTTCCGTCTGTCTATCTACAAGATGCAATTTCTTCCATCCCTCAACAAGTTTACTTTCATCAGAACTTACACTGAAGAGCCACAGCATTATGACCGCCTATTCAATAACGCGTTGCGCCACCTTTGGCCTGCAAAACAGCTGCAACACTCCTTGGCATATGCCACAAGTTCTTGGTAGATGACTGGAGACAGATTGTACCAAATGTCTAAGCAGCGGCCACACAAAGTCGAGGTATTCCCATATGGTGATGTTTGAGCTCGGAGCCGCTGCTCCATGACATCCCAAATGTGCTCTATCGGATTAAGATCCGGTGAGTTAGTTGGCCAGGACATTAATTGGAATTCATCATTATGCCCCTTGAACCACTCCAACACAATTCGAGCCTTGTTAAAATGGGGTGTTGTCCTGCTGGAAGATTCCATTTCCAGTTGGAAAGACAGACTCTATGTAAAGGTGCAACTGGTCCGCAGTGATGTTCAGGTAGTCCGCAGCTTTCATGGTCCGTTCTACCACAACTACGGGTCCCATAGCCGCCAATGAGAACGTCCCCCAAAGCATAATACCGCCACCATCAGCCTATGTATGACCTGCTATACAAGGGGGGGAGGGAAGTCGGCAAACCCTGTACAGCAGGTCATTCTTGGACCGACGTGATGAATAGAAAAACGTGATTCATCCGACCAGGCAACTCTCTTCCATTTATCCATGGTCCAGTCTCGATGTTTCCGATGTCTGGCACGCAGTCCCATATCCAACAGTGTCTGCTGAACTGTGTGTTCCGAAACACTTGCACTTGGACCTGCATTGGGCCTGCACTTGGACCTGTATTTGGCTACCAGCTGAGCCACTGTCTGGCGCCGATCTTGCTTTAAAAGTGGGACAGTCTCCGACTTCTTTTTTCTTTGATGACGCGGGGGCGTCCAACACCTTGGCGTCTACTGCTGGTTTCACTTTTATTTATTCAGCTTTACATAAATACTAACAAAGGCAGATCGTGAACAATCTACCAGTCGTGCAGTTTCGGAGATACTTGTTCCGAGTCTTCAGGCCATTACAACCTGCCCTCTATCGAATTCGCTTACATCAGCAAGACCGATTCCTTACCTTCTCCAGCAGCATTTAAATACCATTCCCACTTAATCACCATGTGGTACAACCAGAGATGTCCCACAGCTGTGTCCGTGATGACAATTCGGCGAACCTTGGCAGTTTCATGACTTTGGGAGCAGCAGGCCACGACGGCTGCCCTCTTGACAGCTGCACATCATCAGCAACGCCTAGCCTGGGCCAACCAACATCGACATTGGACCGCTGAGGACTGGCAAAGGGTTGCCTGGTCTGACGAGTCACGGTTTCAACTGTATCGGGCCGATGGTCGTGTACGTGTCTGGCGCAGGCCACATGAAACCATGGACCCCGCTTGTCAGGTGGAAACCACTCAGGCAGGTGGAGGCTCCATACTTCTCGTGGCATGCAATGGGTCCATTGGTGCATCTGACATCCACTCTGGGTGCTACTTCCTACCTCGATCTGCTTGGGGACCACCTGCACCACTTCATGAACTGTTTTTACCCCGCGGGCGACGGCATCTTCCAGCATGATAATGCACCTCCACACGCAGCCCTTGTGACACGGCAGTGGCTGGAGGGACATGCTACCGACTTCACGACAATGATTTGACCTCCACGTTCCCCAGATTGCAATCCCATTGAACATTAGTGGGACGTCATCGGTCTGTCAGGTCGTCGCTAACACAACTGGTAAATGCAGCATCGTTATGGAGTGCAGTGGAAGCGGCATGGTTTGCAGTGTCTGTGGTTGTGTTTCGGGGTCTGGTAGCCTCTCTTCCACGACGGGTCGCTGCCGTTAACCGGGCCAGAGGGGGCCCAACACGTTATTAGGCCCAACACTTTTTTGTGAGTGCGTATAATCATGATAGAAGAAGAAATACGGGAGTTTGCATAAAAAAAAGTAATGCAAATCTAATAGATGCGTTTTCGTAATGAAGTCTGAAACAGTTGCAGCTCGACGTCGTTTCTGGAAGAGATTAGAAAACAAACCCATCCTATATATTTGGATGAAACGTGTATTCATATAATTGCTGTTTTCGGAAAGTGCTGGCAAAATGACAATGAAAATGAAGTTTTAGAAAATTGTTGTAATGGAGCAGGATTTATTGTTCATGCAGGAGGGGAAAAAAGATAAGTTAAAGATGCTGGCCTTTGTTTTCAAATCTGGAACTCGTACAGTGATTAGCATGAAGATGTGATTTCTGAGAATTTTCAAAAATGGTTAACAAATAATTAAATGCCAAACTTTCAATCTGTGTAATATGCATACTCCGCTTGTAATAGCCACAATATAAAGTCTGTATGAGGTCAGATTTCTGGAAATGGCATACAAAATATAGAAAGCCGACCATAACGTCTCCTTCCCGGATTATTGGAAGATGTTACCCTCCTCCCCCCCAAATCTTTTGACAATCTTCAATCACATTATTTTTTCATAATGTGGAAGACCTCTTGGGTTAGTCAGGCTTCTTGCCTACTTCATTTGATTTCATTTGGAATTTTTTCTGGAAGGGTGAGCCTCGTGATAGCACTGCTTCTGTCCCACCTGAACAAATATACACTTCACTGTTCGATTGTCAGATCACTGGGTTTCATATGTGTAGCTTTTTTATTTAGTGATATACTCCAAGCTCAGACAATCGTCAGTCAAATTTCCCTCCACCAAGAGGAGGTGATTTTATTCGTTCATACTGTGGATGACCTTTGTGGGTATATCAGGCTTCCTTTGAAATATGTTTATGAAGAGTGATATTATGGAAGTTATGCGTCAAATTTCACTACCATACAGATACACTACACTGTTCGATTGTCGGTTGTCATTCGGAATTTAGTACAGAGCATCCTCCTGGGAAGACACCCAGCTTTCGGTGCAACACATAAATTTTCTCTAAAATATATTTTTTAGTTAGCACGAGAGGAGACTTGTGGGATTAGTAGTTGAAAAAATCCATCAACAAATGCGAATGCAGAAGTGGAATATTCTTTTGTTTTTGTGATAATGATAATTTTATATTGTTAAATTAAACATTAGACACTGTTTAAATCAATTAGTACTAAGTAGTGTACTTTTTTTAAACAAAAACACCCTACTCTGGATAAGTGGCTATTTTCTTCCGATCTCTAGGCTATCCACTTATCGAGGTTCGACTGCATAATTATTCAAACAGGAATTTTTAAGGATTATGATGATGACTGGTGGGATGATGAAGAAGACGAAGATCACATACTGAGTGCTGAAATTCCATTCAAATCCCATTCAAGAAAATTAAAAACCGTTTTATTAATTTTCGATTCTGTTAAATGCATGTTACTTTAAAATTACGTTAAATATGATATTTCTAAAATCATGCTAAATTCATGTTACTTTTAAAAGAAGGATTATAATATTTCATACCGAATTTACGGTTTTATTTTTAAATTAATTTGTTAAGATAAAAATAAGATAAGTTCAAAAAATTATTTATAATTGTGTGACTTATTAAAAGAGTTATAGGTCATAAAATCCAAAAATGAACCAAACACTTTTGAATCCAAAGCTGAATCTCCTTATAAGCATAGAACGAGAATCAAGAGCAGTATTGCTGTAACACTGTAACATGGAATCGATGCATAATTTTCGATTACGTTGTATATTTATTACATATTATAACCATTACCTGTGTACAGCACTCTTAGCCTATTAACATTTTAGAAAAAGTATTAAAAATTCATTTTCATCAATTTCAAAAACAATACACAAAAAAGTCAGTTTTTTAATGTAACAATTCTATGGAATCAGAAGTGAAAACCTTTAAAATATTGCATCTACCTTCTGGAAATGTAACTGAACCATATGCAAATTACCTTTTATTGCTTGCAAAAGTTATTTATGTTAGTGGAAAGTAGATGTTTTCTTTCATCACAATGCCAGGCGGTTCAGTGTTGACAGAGCTTGAAATAAGAAAGATCATCAAGTTTCATGTTCAAGGATTAAGTCAAAGAGCAATTGCTAAAAAGATAGGCAGATTTCAGAAAGCAGTTTATAATTTTTTGTCAAAGGGTGACAATTATGGTACTTCCAAAAGAAGATCTAAGGCTAAAAAGCTCAACACTAGAGATCACAGAAGAATATTTCGTATGGCAACGAAAGAACAATTATCAGTACGACAGATTGCAGCTGCTCTACCTGTAGAACTGTCCCACCAGACTGTCTGGAGAAGTCTTCACGACAGCACCAACGTCAAGTATTCCAAATGTCTTAGAAAACCACGACTAACAGAAGCTCACCGACATACACGACTTGAATGGGCTAAAGATAAGATGTCCTGGGTGGAACAATGGAGCAACATCTTTTTCTCTGACGAAAAGAAGTTTAACTTAGACGGACCAGACGGAAATGCATGTTACTGGCATAATCTGAGGACGACTCCCAACATTCAGTTCAGCAGGAACTTTGGAGGGGGATCTGTCATGGTGTGGGCAGCATTTGGCTACAACGGAAAATCAGATCTTGTGTTTGTGGAAGGAAGATTGGACTCCAAAATATATCAGACATTGCTTTATGATCATTTAATACCGTTTGGTACTTTGATTGGTGGCCAACGTGGAAATTTCAACAACGCAAGCTGCCATGTTTCAAAAGCAATGAAAACATGGTTCGTTCATGAAAAAATTGAAGTAATTAATTGGCCATCATTAAGCCCGGACATGAACCCCATAGAAAATTTATGGGGTATCATGGTATCGAAAATTTATGCTAAAAAAAAACAGTTTGATCATGTTAACGAGCTGAATCTCGCTATTTTAGAGGCATGGGGCAACATAAAACTTCCAGTTCTCCAAAAGCTAGTTGAATCAATGCCTAACAGAGTGTTTCAATTAATTTCAGCAAAAGATGGTTCAACTAAATATTGAATTGTAGTTTTCTTTAAACTTTTATTTGTGATTCCATAGAACTGTTACAGTTAATTAATGGCAAGATATAATCTCGTGTGCTGTGAAAACAATTCTTCTAGTAAATTCTAGAAGCGATGTGTTTCCCACATTGCAGCAAATCAGTCACCTGTAGACACTAGCACTTTGGAAATAGAATCTAAATACATGTATTGACCATGCACCATGTCGCAAACGTGATTGAGGATCTCTATGGTGTAAACTCTGGAATGACTGATCAGCATGTGGGCAGCCATGCGGAGAAGTAAATCTTGACAACAATTAAAGAAACGCAAAAGATGTTGGAATGGTTTCATCAACACCCATCTTTCCCCGACATCTCAGAATTAATATCGATCAATTGGGATGGAATGGTGGGAGGAGAAAATCAATTGTCACTTGTTCAAGGACGTGGAGACCAAAGGTATCAAATAAATTGTTGGCAATGACTTCAAAGCCGTCAAGTTTAAACGGACTGACCGAGTGCTGTTCCTCGCAAACACCACCTCTGCCATCCACATAAATGATCACCTGTGGTCATTAAGCCAACTATTCTGTATCAAAGGATGGTTGTCACCATTGGCGACTCGCAAAGCAATCAGAAGAACTAGAAGATTTCTTAAATACGAATTAGCTCCATGTCCCCTAGCTTTGTTTGATGATGGTGGAATGCGAAGAGGCACAAAATCTCTTTTGTACAAAGCTTTTAAACCTATTCTAAACACAACACTGTTGGACAGCAATACAGTATATGTGATTGGCGGAGGCTTTTTGTTTTACAGAGTCATATGGTCGAGAGAGAATACCTTCGAACAAATTTGCGACTCATATATCCATTATGTACGAAGTAAGTACAATCAGAGTGCAACAATTGTGTTTGATGGGTACTCGGACGGACAGAAGAGTACCAAGTCCTTGGAGCACTTGAGGATGTCGACCAAAACGCACTCCTTGAAGATACAATTTAGCAGCAACATGACACCAACAATTTCACAAGTAAATTTTATATCGAATGCGAAAAACAAGGATAGATTAATCGTCATGCGGATGACAAAATGGAATGAAAGTGGAATCGCCTCCAAGCAGGCAGCTGATGATGCAGACACATAGACTGTGCGGACGGCAGATTCCCTGGCTTCGACTCACAAGAGTGTCGCAATTGTGGAGGGAGATGTTAACCTGGTTATAATGATGGATCTCTACCCCCCCCCCCCCATGTATATTACCTCAGGCCAGGGAGAGGTACAGCCCCTCAGCTCCTCTGCCATCCAGCAAGTGCAGTAGAGGAGAATGTCGCCAACCATAAGCTCTTCCTCCACACAATGAGTGGTTGCGACTCTACGCCCGCGTTATTCAACCTAGGCAAGGTTTAAATTTAGCAAGACCATCTCCAAAATTCCGGATCTCGAATCATACATTACTAAATTCACTGATCCTTTATCCTTCCAAAGGAAATAACAGCTGCTGGTGAGAAATTTCTGATTGCCCTTTATTGTGGCAACCACCAAACCACAATAGTCAAAAAGTTGAGTAGTTAAGAGCAGCCCTTTGTGTACCAAGTTGACCTTTGACCCAAGATGGCGGCAGCCACGCCCACAACGCCCTCGCCTCAGCCGGTGGTACATAAACCGGCCTCCACGTGACCCTTTGTTATCAGCAGAGATAAGATCAAAAGATAAGATAAGCCCAGCGGCCCGCCATTTTGGTTGCCATGGCACCGGAGCGGCCATTTTTGATGGGAAGATAAGACAAGACCAGCTGGTCTCCCCCTCCACCCGCCATTTTGAGAAACGGCGGCCATTTCTGTTTTTTCTTCATATTTTGAATCCTATTTTTTATGAATAATAATTATGCTTTATTCAATAAAGATAAAAAGATAAGAAAGATGAAAAGATAAGAAAAAGGAGAAAGAGAAAGAAGAGGAAACAGAAAAAAGAAAGAGAGAGAGAGAAGGAAAGAAAAAGATGGAGAGAGA
>JAHWFO010104789.1:1887-13755 GCA_023313115.1 Rhysida immarginata
AATAATAATAATAATAATAATAATAATAATAATAATAATAATAATAATAATAACCCTCGTGTGGTCCTACGTCCACGTCGTGCGAGGGGGGCAACATCTTAGAGGGATGGCCCTGGTTAACAGGTCTGATTTACTCTACCCTTAGATTAATCTTGAGGGTCCAGATGACCCAGTAGGGCTGATGAGCTGATTACATCAACCAAGGGCCTGCTGATGATGGAGATGGCTAACAGGACCACCCATTTATTGGTGATCAATATGATTAGTGCTAGTGCGTTATCTGATACCGGCTCGGACGTCACCCGGGTTACCAAGGTCCGCGCTCGTGGGTTAGGCAGAGGCTCACGTTCGAAAAATATGCCACAATCTCCCAGGGCCACTGGTGGCGAAAGCAGCACCAACCCCTGTTCGGCTACTGCAATGCCACAACCTGTCCCTAGTGTTTCAAGAGCTTCTTTGCCCTCGACCACTAAGGCAGGCAAGCCACGCCAACGCATGAAATGGACCAATGACATAAACTGTTTTATCATGCGAGCCTACTACGCAGTCACTAAATTGGAAACTGACACTACAGCTTATACACAACGCTTATATAACATTTTCAAAGAGACATATCACAGTCACTGAACAACGCATTGCAGATCAGCGTCGCACAATTGTTATGAAAAATTTAATACCCTTACCCACGCTACAGAAAATAAAGCAAGAAGTTGCACAACAGCTACAAGAACACGAGCCATCTACACAAACTGATACTCAACACACAGAATCAAACACTAACATTGATATCACTAATGAACTTGTAGAACACACACTCAACAATGAACTTCACCATGATATTCATCCACAACACAACATGAATACCAAACTTACTGAAACATTAAACGACACCCTACAAAGATACCTTACAGTTTACACGGGAACAGATCCCACACAAAGACCAGGTATACCTAAAATAAACATAAACAGCAAAACAGGGGAAATTTTATCTTACATGAACACACATATCTTACCACAGTACATTGAAGAAAATCTGTCTTTAGAATACATACACCTACTTATTTACACTGGGGCTCTTACAGTTATATCCACACTGGGTAGGAAACCAATCCATAAAAACACACAAAATTCATATACCCAACAGAAACCTAAATGGCAAAAGAGGATTGAGTCTGAGATTGACGAAATCCGCAAGCAGTTAGGTAGACTTACGCAGTACACTAAAAACAACACTTCATCAAAGCAGAACAAACGCCTCAGACAATTATTTAAGAAGATTAAAACACACACCAGACATGAGCAGCACAATCAACACATTACAGAATATATGGACACATTAAAACAAAAGTTAGCTGCAAAAACACAACGCCTGAAGAGATACAAAACATGCACTCAGCGCAAACAGCAGAACAAGTTATTCGCAAACAATGAGAAGACATTCTATAAGCAGTTAAACAAAGATTATACACAGACACAAAACACTGGTCTGCCAACACAAACAGCACTCCAACATTATTGGTCGTCTCTTTGGTCTGTCTCAGTTGAACATAATAGGGAAGCTAGCTGGATCAGGGAAGAGGAGCAATTAGCATCCACACTATCAAACATGCCTTATACTGACATAACAGCAGATGAACTCTCACAAGTCATTAAACGTACTCACAATTGGAAGGCTCCAGGTGTAGATAGGATTCAGAACTTTTGGTATAAGCGCTTCACCTGTTTGCATTTGGCCCTTGCAAAACAGATCTCCAACACTTTGCAAACACCACAGAGATTGCCACATTTCCTCACACAAGGAATAACATACATGGTACCAAAGTCACATAACACTACAGATCCCACACAATATAGACCTATCACATGCTTGCCTACACTTTACAAAATAATAACTGCCTGTATCGCAAACAAAATTTATACACACATAGACACAAACAACATTCTCACTGAGTAACAAAAGGGATGCCGTAGAAACCACATGGGTTGTAAGGAGCAACTCCTGATAGACAGTGTGGTCCTACGGCAAACTCACAATAAACATCGACACCTCCATGCAGCCTACATTGATTACAAAAAGGCCTTTGATAGTGTCCCACACTCATGGCTTTTATATACACTACGATTATATAAAATAAACCCTACACTTATCACTTTTTTAGAAAGTACAATGCTGCATTGGAGAACTACACTACACCTCACACTCAACAGTGAAACCATCACGACTGACAAAATACAGATAAACCGGGGCATCTTCCAGGGTGACTCACTGAGCCCACTCTGGTTTTGTCTTGCACTAAATGCACTTTCCAACAGACTGAACAGCACAACTTACGGCAACACAATTAAACATAATAAAAGCTGCCACTACACGCTCTCACACTTACTCTACATGGACGACATGAAAATCTACGCCTTCACACAAACACAATTGCACCAATTACTTGACATTACACAAACCTTTTCAAAAGACATACACATGCAGTTTGGGTTGGACAAATGCAAAACCATTCATATTGAAAATGGAGTACTCAGGGAAGGGGGTTTCACATTACATGAACCAGATCACATTGCTGCTATGGTAAATGACGAATTTTACAAATATCTAGGATTTAAGCAAGCCAAGCTTCTGGAGCACAAACACATAAAGAATACACTCACTAAACAATATCTTCATAGGCTAGAGACAATACTTAAAACGCACTTAAATTCCAGAAATTTAATCAAGGCCATCAATGCTTATGCCACGCCAATACTTTCCTACTCCTTTAGAGTCATACAGTGGACACACACAGATCTTGAGGGACTTGAAAGGAAACAACGTAAACTGCTTACAAAGCACAGAAAGCACCATCCACACGCAGCTATTGAAAGACTCACCCTGCCTCGTTCAGAGGGAGGCAGAGGTCTTATTGACATAACAGATCTACACCAGAAACAGACTCAGTCACTCAGAGAATTCTTTCACTCTAAACAACACACATCACCATTACACAAAGCAGTCTGCATGGCTGATACAAAATACACACCTCTGAATCTGAACAGCATGCAGAACACCCATAACATTCCTACAACATGCACTAAACTGCAATCATGGCTCGGAAAGCAACTCCACGGTAGATATCCTTCTGACATCAACCAGCCACACGTCGACAAAAACGCGTCGAACTTTTGGTTGAGTGAAGGGAGTCTCTTTGGGAAACTGAAGGAACCATGATTGCCATACAAGACCAGGTTATTAACACTAAAAGCTACAGAAAACATATTATCAAAGAATCGACTGACGGGTCTTGCAGGAAATGCCATATCGCAGAGGAAACCATCCAACACGTCATATCCAGTTGCAAAATACTCACGCAGACAGATTATTTGCACACACATAACCAGGTAGCCAACATCATACATCAACAACTAGCTAATATACACAAGCTAAGATATCCATAGGTTGAGCTTCATCGAGTATCATAGTGTCTAATAGAAATAAAGAAAGGGTCAAGAGTAGATACGGTAGTATGATTTTAATATACCTAACGCGTTTCGGCATTACGCCATCATCGGAGGTTACAAAACTACGAGTTGATAAGCTGGCCCGGCCAGGTATTTATACAGTGCGTGCTTCACCGCACTTTAGATTATAACAGAAAAGTCTACAAATTCATAGAAGATAACCGCTTCACCAAACTCAAAAAGGATCCGACAAAGACGTATGCCAACCAAACTAAAGCAACAATACAAAAGCTAAAATCGGCCCGCATAAAAGAAATCGCTACAAAATCGATATCCCGAAATCCACAACCACCGAGGTTACGTGCTCAGGTCAAGATCCACAAGCCAGGTAATCCCATCCGTCCAATCGTTAATTGCCAAAAAGCCACCTTTTACTATATTGCCAAACAAACATCCGCATGGCTCGCCACTAATTACCCGCTAAACAACAAATACTCCGTCAAAAACAGCATTTCGCTACTTAACCAGTTAAAAACGCTACAAATCAGTGCACATATGAGGCTCATATCACTTGATATCACCAACTTGTATACCAACGTACCACTCGCCGAAACCATACAAATAATCCAACAAAATCTGGACAAGACAAATAAGGACCCTAACGAATGCGCCGATATCATCTCGTTGCTCAAACTACTGCAGAGCCACAATTACTTCAGTTTTAACGACGAATTCTTCACTATCCCCGAAGGAATCGCTATGGGATCACCAATAAGTGCCATAGCATCAGAGGCCTTCCTGCAGCACATTGAAGAACCATTAATCGACAAATTAATCCAAGACTCTTTAATCATATTCTGTAGACGCTACGTCGATGATACCCTGATTATCTTCGACGAACAACGGGCCAGTGCCGACGACATTCTAAAAATCTTCAACAACTCACATAGTGCTATGACCTACACCATGGAATGCGAGAAGGACGAGACCATAAGCTTCCTCGACATCAACATACATAGATCCACACAAAGGTTAGATTTCTCAATATTTAGAAAACCTTCCACCGCCGCCAATATTATCCCATATACCTCCAACCACCCCGCCCAACACAAGACTGCAGCCATCAAACACAGTTTTAGAAGGGCGCTCACCTATCCCATCAGTAATGACGCCAGAAAATATGAAATTGCCACCACATACCAACTTGCCCGCCTAAATGGATTCCCAGACAGGATAACTACATCAATATTCAACAAAGTCAAACGCACCATCAAACATCCACCAGAACGTACGGAACAATCCACGGACTTTGTCACATTGACCTACTTTGGGCCTGAAGCTTATAGACTCGCGAAAATATTCAGAGATGAAGGCTTCGGAACCTCGTTCAGGACGAGACATAACAACCAACGGTTATTCAACCCAAAGAAGATCAATACCGACAATGACATATACAAACAGGCAGGCGTTTACCAACTGTCATGCCCCGATTGCAATGCGGTCTACATAGGATCCACAGCTCGCTCCTTCTACACCAGGTTTAGAGAACATAGATACTCATGGACCAAAGGTGATAATTCCTCCGCATACGCGACACACCTCATAAGGAACAAACACAGGATGGTAGACATCGATAAATGCATGTCAATCATCTGGACCAGCCCAAACAAGAACAAAGCAAAAATCCTATTACGAGAAGAAATGGAGATTAAGAAGCGAAGACAAACTGAAACGACGACACTACTCAACAATCAGATTTATTTCGAACGTGAAGACATACTGCAGATACTCATAGACGCTGACACACGAACAAAGAACAATACCGCACGTCGCCTAAACTAGCTCTCTATGAGGTCCGCGCATCAAGGCAACATCTCATTTTCTTTTCATTCTATTTCCATCCACTCACCGCCTTTACTTTGTATAAAGCCCCCCTTATTGGTTATTGTAATAAGCACGCACTGTATAAATACCTGGCCGGGCCAGCTTATCAACTCGTAGTTTTGTAACCTCCGATGATGGCGTAATGCCGAAACGCGTTAGGTATATTAAAATCATACTACCGTATCTACTCTTGACCCTTTCTTTATTTCTACAAGCTAAGAGACATTCACACTCCTTACTATAAATATATCCCCAACACTGTCTTAGAGAACACCACACATAAACTATATTTTGACAGAGCTATAATCACTGACAAAACTATCCCTCATAACAGACCAGACATTACACTAGTAGATAAGCAAAACAAAGTGACTTACATAATTGATATCTCCATCCCCAATACACACAATTTACAAAAAGACATACACTGACAAAATCACTAAATATACGGATCTTGCACACGAAATAAAACGCCTTTGGGGAGTTAACAGAGTACACATTGTTCCTATCATTCTTTCTGCCACTGGGGTTATTCCACACTCGCTACACAAAAGCCTGTCAACACTAAATTTAAACCCACACTTATACAAAACCTTACAGAAAGCCACAATTCTAAACACATGTCACATAGTAAGGAAATTCCTACACTCAAACATCAATACTCCCACGAGTGGATAACTTTCCCTCCCTCGCATTTGAGTCCCTTGGGCTTTGGTCCTCTTTTGGGTCCGCCTCTGGGATTGGCTTCCGGAGTTGATCCGAGTTTGGCTTCCCCAAACAATGACAATAATAATAATAAAATTAACATAAATGGGATTTACTTCATTTCATTTAAATGACAATATATCTATAAAAAATTATGAAAAAAATTAGAGTATACGAAATTAATACAATTAAATTTATGAAAAGTAAAGTATTGTAACAATGTTAATACACGATACAGTTGAGGTATATGACTGATAACTAAATTTAAAACATATATTTGCTTCTCAACTTTAGTGTAAACTTTTTAAATAAGAAAATTACTTTATAATGAAAGTGGAAATTTGGGTGAAATAATTTAAAATATTAATAATAATAATAACAATATTTTTGGAACTACTGGTTATAATAGAACAACAATTTTGATAGAACAATTTTTAATACAACAACAATTTTGTTGTTCTATTTTATAAAGTAATTTTCTTATTTAAAAAGTTTACACTTAAGTTGAGTAGCAAATGTATTATTTAATTTGTAACAATGACCAAGTTTATAAAAATATTTACATATAAACTCATGTGAATTTATAAATATCTCAATACTATATTATATTAAAACGTAACAAAACTCCGAAAAATATATATACAAAAAAATATAGTATCAAAAATATACATGTATATGATCTTTCGAAAATTTTCAAAAACCATTAAAATAAGAATTAAAAGATTAACAATTTATCAAATATTTGTATAATTACAGATCATTCATGCATCTTTTTGTTAGGTGCTGTTTGAGATGGTGTGAGTCCATTAAATATGTTTAAAATTAATTTCTTTGCCCATATTCATTATATTGTATGGGAATTATAGTGGCTAAAATGAACGTCGAGTGCCTCCGATAGCAATTGTTTAATGAAATCGAAACCATCGAAAGGCCAATGAACATGTATATGAAATTAAATACTACTATATATATTTAAAACTAGCAGAAGACCCGGCGTTGCCCGGGATAATTACGCTTGTAGGTAAACAGAACAACCTCAAAAAGCTAAATTAAACCTCCAAATTGGTTAAATAATAACTCAATCACTACAATATAAAGCGAAGGGACTATCCATTCCAAGAAAAATCCGAAAGACAGGAATTTACCTCTTCACTGAAAAAAACCCATTGTAGGTAATATACCGTTACTTGATTTACCTAAAAAAAATTTTTAAAGGCTCACAATGGATGGACCTCTCCAAGGATTCTACTGCTAGTCTAAATAATTTCTTACTCATATAATCTTACCTCAGATGTACACTTGATGTTGTTGCAATTTCCACTCTTCTCTCAATGTGTTGAAGCAAAACTTGGCCATTCATCACTTTGTGCAGTCTAGCGGTCTGCAATTCTTCTATTTACTTGCTTCCCATTTGCTCAATTCATCACGGAGCTAAAGGAGTGCTTCCTCTGTCGTCTTTCCACTTTTTCCCAATAGTCTACTAAATCTCCATTATCTCCAGTTACTGATCATTTTTAAAGATTTTCAAGAAATTGTTAAGTACTAAGAACTCTGTTTTCTAAGAAAAGCCTGAATACCAGGAATTCTATGCATTGTTACAAATTGAAACTTATCCATATTGCATCATCATTTTATGTTCATTGTTATAATTCTTGGAAAGACTGCTTTAAGATTACATCATCATTCTGTGCTCACTGTTATTGGTGAATGCGTGTTGATACCATTGTTGATGCGAACACGATGTGCCTATTGTTGCACAAACATTGCCTTGCATTGTTGGTTATGAGATATATATTGTTGGTCCGTGCAATGTGTTTGTGAATTGCGTGCTGATACCATTGTTGATACCTATTGTTGTACAAACTTTGCCTTGCATTGTTGGTCATGAGATATTTCTCATTATTATGCCTTGCCATAACCATAAATATCGTCCGCGGTTTGCACGATAACTAGAAATATGACTTTTTCAAATTCCGGTTTCAGAAATATGACCATCAAAGTCTTAGCTCGGAGGTATCAAGTTTCCGAATTTTTCGTGGACCCCTTCAAGTCGAATTCACGTGCTAAACAGTGAGTGTAAAGAATACAAAGATAAAGGCATGTCATATAACAATCGACTTATCGAAGGAATACATTGTTACTCTTTGTTCATCTTTTAAGCATTACTGACATCGCCGCGCGCACGTGAAATCGCTTTGTTGACGCACGATTGCTCAAGTGCTTATTAAGTAGCGGAAGAATGGGGTCAGTCCGTCCTCTTCATAATTTCTACATTTTTTGAGATAGAAGATTGAAATTCGGAATGTAGCTTACTATGGGAATGCCCATCTGCATTATTTAGCTTGGTTTTGATTGGTACAATGGGGTCGGAATTACGGGGGTGGGATTCAGGGAGGGCAACATATCTGTGTGCTATTTAGGTACGTAAAGGCGTTGAAATTCGGTATCCAGATTCCTCTAGGCAAGGTCTACAGTTCTACGAAGTTTAGGCCCACTTGTTCCAGGGGGGTCGGATTTGTGGCGGTGGCAATCACAATCCTAAATTTGGCCGTTTGATGATGATGTAACAATGTATACAGTTTCTGTGCGCAGGCCTTCTGTCTAGGTGGTGTTGCCCTGGCGAGGAAAAGTCACCTGATCATCTTAGTCCGAGTAACAATGAAGGTTACATTGTTAGTCGGACTAAGATGATCATGTGAATTTTTCGCGCCAGGGCAACGCCTCCTAAAGATGAGGCCTGAGTACGAAAACTTCATACATTGTTACACGGAGCCAACGATATAGTAGGCCCCAGCCAACGCCTCCTAAAGATAAGGCCTGAGCGCGAAAACGTCAGACATTGTTACATCATCATCTGAAGATACGTTTAATCGCATTTCTACCAATAATAAGCCCTGTAATGCGATTAAACGTATCTTCAGATGATGATGTAACAATGTCTGACGTTTTCGCGCACAGGCCTTATCTTTAGGAGGCGTTGCCCCAGCGCGGAAAAGTCACCTGTCCATGCTAGTCCGAGTAACAATGTAATCTTTTTTGTTTCCATATTGGATTTTAACAGTCAGTATTTTTTCGTTTGTTGGAAATAATGAAAGTTGGATTGTTGGCCGGACTAAGATGGTAAGGTGACTTTTCCGCGCTGGGGCAACACCACCTAGACAGAAGGCCTGCGCACAGAAACTGTATACATTGTTACATCTAACAAAAGTGGTTGTTGTTAATCGTATTTCTACCAACAATAAGCCCTAAACTTAGCCGCTTGATGATGATGTAACAATGTATGATGTTTCTGTGCGCAGGCCTTCTAGGTTGTGTCAGCCAGGGCCTGTCTTTCTCGTGGACTACAGTCTTTGCCGAGGCTAACGAGAAATACAGGCTCCGGCATTGAAAAGTCTATTAACAATCCAACAAAAGAAAAAACACTGATTGTTAAAGTTACAAGATGGAAACAATGAAAGTTACATTGTTAATATACCTATCTTGGTCGGGTGACTTTTCAGTGCCGGAGTTTGTCTTTCTCATCAGCCTCGAGTCTCCGTATGAAGATGTAACAATGTATGACGTTTTCGCGCTCAGGCCTTATCTTTAGGAGGCGTTGGCATAGCGCAGTTCATTATGTGAAGTGTTGGTGCAGAAAGTTCATAAATGATGTAAATACGCAATTTAAATTTTGACTTTTCGACATTTTCGATAAGGAATTTTCTGCTTCTGTTGATGCATGGAATCACACTATGTACTTATTGTCCTTCCATTTAGAAACACCCTGTATATACAGTGTAATCTTTTTTTCTCTAAAGTCTGATGTGGTACACGAGGCGGAACTAACAATTGTTCGCTCTGCTTTGTTAACATGCCAGGCCAACACCTCTTAGATAGAAGGCCTGATAACGGTAACGTCATACATTGTTACAACATCTTTAGTCGACCATTGTTAATCCTATTTCTACCAATAATAAGTCCTACATTTGGTCGACTAATGATATAACAATGTATGACGTTTACGTTATCAGGCCTTCTGTATAGGTGGTGTTGGCCTGGCGTGCCATTGCAGAAGCGGAGCTGACAACAATTATTCACTCTGCTTTTGTTACATGCCTCGGGTAAACAAAGCAGACTTTTAGGGTGTGTTTGGATAGACTCACGGACCTCCCGATAGTAGGGTTTCCTCTCTCTGAATCGTTTCGATAGGTTTTCGTGAAGTGGTCTCGCCCGTTTCGATAGAGCCGAGAACCTCATGAGAAGGGATGCCCCGGCCTCATGAAACGGTCCGAGATTCTGAGGGCGTACAGCCAAAGAACGTAAATCAAGAAGAAGTGACCGTGGCGTCGGAACCTTTGATCTTAATGTAACGCCTGCAAGACGATCAGACTTGTGGCGCCGTCGCACGCCTAGTAGTTGTCATTAAAAAATATTACATTGCAATGAAAGCAAAATGTAACAATAAAAATTTATTGGAATTAAAAATTAAATTTTGGAATTTATTTTTATCTCAGCTGTAGTAAAAATGCAGCACATTTTCCAGGCGGCATGTTTTAGTTTCTGTTGAGGTTTCGATTTAGCGGGTATAGGTTTCGATGTCATCTTGTGACGTCAAAATACGCTTGCGCAGTAAGGCAATTTTTACTACTTCCGGCAAACTGACCCCCACCTTGTTCTAGATGGAGGTAGAAGATTGAAATTCGGAATATAGCTTACTATGGATACCCACATTCACTGTTTAGTTTTGTTTTAATTGGTACTGAGCTCGGAATTACGGGGGCGGGATTCATAGAGGACAAAAGATCTTTGTGCTATTTAGATACGTAAAGGAGTATCTTCGACGGATTCATCTCCATCCAGGAATTTTGAAAACCAAAACTGAGCTTTTCATGTTGACAAGGCATCCTGTGCATACGCTTAACATACATTTCAGGATGTCTCAGTTGTATTGTGACAGTTTGAATTCAAAAAACAATGATGACAAAAAAAAAATTATTATATTAAATCTTTCACGAGAAAATTTACATCAATTTGGCTTTTTTACACAAACATTTTTTCTTAACCAAATATATAGTTCAGGCATATAAATGACAAGTAAATTTAAAATACGGTATACATTTGATTCTCAATTTTCGAATAAACATATTTATTTTATTTATTTTTTTGCTTTGGAGTAGTTTTTTTTTTTTTATCCGGATAATACAAAAAAATGAAGAAATTCATTCTTAAAACGTTACACAATTTGAGATTTTTATTGTTCAAAGAAAAAAAAATGGTAGAAAAAATATGGTAGAAAAAATATATTTTGGATTTATGCTGTGTTTTGATTTAAATAATCTTCAGGACATTGAAAAAAATAGAAGTCGGTTTCAACTTGAGAATTTTTTTTCCCGATAACAATAACTAAAAAAAAGGGCTATTCTTATAAGTACATCATTATAAGAATGGTAAGTATATGAAATATTGACATATGAACGATTAGAAGAGTATGAAAAGAGTATGAAAAGAAATATAAATTGATATGAGCGTGACGTATGATAATATGTAGCAGTTGAAATAAAAGCCAATAATAATAATAATAATAATAATAATAATAATAATAATAATAAATAATAATAATATTTATTAGAAAATGGGTCTTTGAAGGATTTTTTCACGCCCGACCTCCGATATCAATCAGATAGATTTTACTTTCTTTGGTGAAAAGGAAGTTCATCTTAGGCAGCATTAGAACAAATAAAAATATTACAAACTTAAACTTCCTTTTGGTAATTCATTATTTCTTTGAATATAATAAATAAATGATTATAAAAATATATATTTTTATAATTTAATTTCATCTATGTGTATTAACTT
>JAHWFO010104796.1:1191-14058 GCA_023313115.1 Rhysida immarginata
CCCCCCCCCCCCCTCAGGGATCCCCATCGGGGCCAGTTTTGTTTAATTTATTTATCGCTGATATGATTCCTCAGATAAGAAATAACTTCGCAGAATGCCTCCTTTATGCAGATGACCTGAAAGTTTATAAAGTGGTTGATAATTGGGATGACTGTCAGAAAATTGGGCAAATTTTAGATATTTCAACTTTGCTTGAAAGAAATGGGTTAGAATTGAATATTTTGAAGACTTTTGTGTTACTTACTCGCGTAAAGTAACAAATTATCAAATGAAGAGATTCGATAAAGGACTTGGGAGTAATATTTAGTAATAAGCTAAATTTTACAAAGCATCTTGAATCAATATTGATGCAGATTAGTAAAAGATTCGGCTTACTCAAACGGCTTGCAAATTTTTTTAAATAAAAAAATGCATTTTTACTTTTGCATAAATCAGTAGTGCTACCGAAAATCATTTATGGTATACCCATAACCCACAAATTCTTAATAATATTCTAGCCAAAATAAACAATATTAAATCATTTTTAGCCGATAATTTTAATTTTAATACATTTTTACTTCATCATCTACGTTTGAATTACATGAGATAATAAAATTAGTTCTTTTAAACACCCTAATTAGGACAATTAATGGCAAGATCTTCTTGTCTCGAACCCTGGAGTTAATAGGTTTTCGCGCCGCAAATTGCACAAGAAATCGTTCATCATTTATTATTATTATTATTATTATTATTATTATTATTATTATTATTATTATAACGCTTATATAACTTTCGCCATTTGGGGCATGTTTGGTGGATGAAATCTTGTGATGAATATTTCAACCCCTTCCACTAGTCCGATCTTGCTGAATTTTGTACACATACATAAAGTCAGTGACAATGCATGAATCTAAAAAAAATTTCAAAAAATCCAAAGGGGAGGGGGGTTAATATGAAATAGAATTGGCTTATGTTTGTTTGTTTGCTCAAGAGATGTCGCTGTGTGTAACTAATTTTGACATGAGCGTTGTTTTTTGAAAAAAAAATTTTTCTTCACTTGTTTTTATTAATAAATGGAGAACGAATATTATCAATCTGGGTCCTTCATTTAAACTAATTTATGTTTTTAATCGTAATTTTAACACAATTGACCTTTTCATTGCGACACCGTATAGACTTTTAAACTAATAATTTGTTTTGATAACTCTTTTTGTCTCTCTTTTATTTTCTTTTTTATTAACCCCGCTTTGGGCGTTTGCCTGTTGGGGGACAATTTCAAGTGAGGCCTTTGGGTTTATCCTGCTGGAACTTCCTGATGTTGTTGTCACATTATTATTGTTATTATTATTTTTTAACATTATCATTTATTTTATTATTATTATTGTTTGGGGAAGCCAAACTCGGATCAAGTTCGGAAGCCAATCCCAGAGGCGGACCTAAGAGAGGGCCAAGCCCAAGGGACTCAAATGCAAAGGAGGGAAAGTTACGCACTCGTGGGAGTATTAATGTTTGGGTGTAGGAATTTCCTTACTATGTGACAGGTGTTTAGAATCGTGGCTTTCTGTAAAGTTTTTTTTCTATAAGTGTGGGTTTAAATTTAGTGTTGACAGGCTTTTGTGTAGCGAGTGTGGAATAACCCCAGTGGCAGAAAGAACGATGTGTACCCTGTTAACTCCCCAAAGGCGTTTTATTTCGTGTGCAAGATCTGTATATTTAGTGATTTTTTCATTGTATGCCTTTTGTAAATTGTGTGTGTTGGGGATGGAGATATCAATTATGTAGGTCACTTTGTTTTGCTTATCTACTAGTGTAATGTTTGGTCTGTTATGAGGGATAGTTTTGTCAGTGATTAGCTCTGTCAAAATATAGTTTATGTGTGGTGTTCTCTAAGACAGTGCCGGGGATATATTTATACTATGGAGTGTGAATGTCCCTTAGCTTGTGTATCTTAGCTAGATGTTGATGTACGATGTTGGCTACCTGGTTATGTCTGTATAAATAATCTGTCTGCGTGAGTATTTTGCAACTGGATATGACGTGTGGATGGTTTCCTCTGTGATATGGTATTTCCTGCAAGACCGATCAGTCGAATCTTTGATATGTTTTCTGTAGCTTTTAGTGTTAATAACCTGGTCTTGTATGGCAATCATGGTTCCTTCAGTTTCCCCAAAGACACTCCCTTCACTCAACCAAAATTTCGACGCTTTTTTTGTCGACGCGCGACTGGTTGAAGTCAGAAGGATGTCTACCGTGGAGTTGCTTTCCGAGCCATGATTGAAGTTTAGTGCATGTTGTAGAAATGTTATGGGTGTTCTGCACGCTGTTCAGATTAAAAGGTGTGTATTTTGTATCAGCCATGCAGACTGCTTTGTGTAATGGTGATGTGTGTTGTTTAGAGTAAAAGATTCTCTGAGTGACTGAATCTGTTTCTGGTGTAGACCTGTTATATCATCTGAACGAGGCAGGGTGAGCCTTTCAATAGCTGCGTGTGGATGGTGCTTTCTGTGCTTTGTAAGCAGTTTACGTTGTTTCTTTTCAAGTCCCTCAAGATCTGTGTGTGTCCACTGTATGACTCCATAGGAGCAGGAGAGTATTGGCGTGGCATAAGTATTGATGGCCTTGATTAAATTTCTGGAATTTAAATGTGTTTTAAGTATTGCCTCTAGCCTATGAAGATATTGTTTAGTGAGTGTATTCTTTGTGTGTTTGTGCTCCAGAAGCTTGGTTTGCTTAAATCCTAGATATTTGCAAAATTCGTCGTTTTCCATAGCAGCATGGTAACCTGGTTCTTCTAATGTGAAGCCCCTTCCCTAAGTACTCCATTTTCAGTGTGCATGGTTTTGCATTTGTCCAACCCAAATTGCATTTGTATGTCTTTTGAAAAAGTTTGTGTAATGTCAAGTAATTGGTGCAATTGTGTTTGTGTGGAGGCGTAGATTTTCATGTCGTCCATGTAGAGTAAGTGTGAAAGCGTGTAGTGGCAACTTTTATTGTGTTTAATCGTGTAGCCGTAAGTTGTGCTGTTCAGTCTGTTTGAAAGTGCATTTAGTGCAAGACAAAACCAGAGTGGGGTCAGTGAGTCACCTTGGAAGATGCCCCGGTTTATCTGTATTTTGTCAGTCGTGATGGTTTCACTGTTGAGTGTGAAGTGTAGTGTAGTTCTCCAATTCAGCATTGTACTTTCTAAAAATGTGATAAGTGTAGGGTTTATTTTATATAATCGTAGTGTATGTAAAAGCCATGAGTGTGGGACACTATCAAAGGGCTTTCTGTAATCAATGTAGGCTGCATGGAGGTGTCGATGTTTATTGTGAGTTCGCCGTAGGACCACACTGTCTATCAGGAGTTGCTCCTTACAACCCATGTTATTTCTACGTCATCCTTTATTTATATTATTATTATTATTATTATTATTATTATTTAAATATATAAAATCGATGACCCGTGATCCCAAATATACAGGGTGTAAATTTTAAGTTGACAAAGCAGAATAACTCGAAAAATAAGCTTCACACGAAAAAATGCGTAGAATCCAAAGTTGATTATTTTCGAGGGGGCATCTGCTGGTGCTAAAATTAGCCCACCCCCCCCGGCCCCTGGGGGTGGGGCGGGGGGCAACTTTAAAATTTCAAATGGGAACCCCTATTTTTTATTGCAGATTCAGGTCCTACATAAAAAACTACGTACATTTTGTCTGAAACATTTTTTTTATTTTTGGTAGATGGCGCTGTAATTCAAGAAAATCCATTTTCTCATTTTTGCGTGGAAATAACTAATTTATTATTCATTTCGATTCCTACATTGTTTTAACTACAATGTAATTTGAAGACATTTCGTCAACAAACAAATAACGTAAACATTGGCATTTTTTTCAGAATGTTTACATTTTAAATTCTGATCTTTAGAAGAAAAGATTGTAATTTTTCAACTGTTTTTGTGAGTGTACAACGCCGTATTGCTTTTGAATTTACATTATGAATTATCTTTCTGTGGAAGAAAAAATTGAGATGGTGTACATTTATGGAGAAAGTGGGAGAAATTTTGATAATGCAGTCGCGCTTTATGCTCAGCGTTTTCCTGGCCAAACGCGATCACGGTCTTCTTTTGTTCGAGTTATTAAACAATTTACTGCGGAAGGTAGTGTGAACCAGAAAAAAAGAACCCGTGCAGCTACTGTTTGTGGAGAAAACAATCAAGTGTCAGTCCTAGCTGCTGTGGCTCATAATCCACATGCGAGCACAAGAGAAATATCAAGGCAATCAGGAATTTCACATATGAGTGTTTGGAAAATGCTGAAGCTCCACAAATTTCATCCATATCATGTATCTATGCATCAGGAACTACATGGCAATGACCACCAAAACCGTCTAACGTTTTGTCACTGGGCACTTCAGCAGATGCAAACAAACCAACATTTTTTTGCACGAGTTCTTTTCTCCGATGAGTCAACATTCACAAACCACGGGGAAGTTAATCGACATAACATGCATTACTGGAGTGAACAGAACCCACACTGGATTCGAGAAGTCAACCATCAGCGACCTTGGTCAATTAATGTTTGGTGTGGGATAATTGGCGATAAACTTATCGGTCCATATTTTATAGACGGTAATTTGAATGGCAACAAATATCGTAACCTACTTGAAAATGAACTACCAGATCTACTTGAAGACCTGAGTATTGAACTTCGACAACACATGTGGTTTCAACATGATGGTTGTCCAGCGCATTATTCATTAGTAGCGCGCGAAGTACTACATCGACTTTACCATGGTCGCTGGATCGGCAGGGAAGGTCCTGTGAATTGGCCAGCCAGATCGCCTGACCTTACATCGCCAGATTTTTTCTTATGGGGTTACCTCAAAGATATCGTTTATAAGGAAACGCCAACCACTCGCGAAAACATGATTCAAAGAATAAGAGATGCTTGCGCTGCAATTACACCAGACATGTTATCAAGATGTGTTCAGGAATTTACAAAACGAGTCAATAAATGCATCGAAGTTGGAGGTCATCAATTTGAACATTTAATTTCATAAAACGGCGAGATGCAAGGGATTTAAGGACAACAAGCAGGCCGAAAGTGAGAGGCGAGGGGACTCACTGGAAATACAAGCACCCCGAAATTCATTTACTTGCAAGTATTTGCAAATAAGAAAAAATAAAACGAAAACAATCGGTCCTTTTAAGGACCACCAAATCTTAAACGGGAATAACTTCATCTTTACACAGTCTTTTACTTTTTTACTCTGTTAGTTAATGAGTTCACTCGTTAGTACGTAGGATGTTCGGTTAGTTAGTTAGCTAATCAGTTGATTTGTTTGATAATTATAAAGTTGTGTGGCCTCATGACCACGAAACAAAACAAAATTATCCTAATCCGCGGCAAAAAATAATAAAATAATAACTTTGCGGCAAAATTTACGAAGTAAATAAGTATTTTTTATTTCTCCGTAACCATTTCCACGCAAAAATGAGAAAATGGATTTTCTTGAATTACAGCGCCATCTACCAAAAATAAAAAAAAATGTTTCAGACAAAATGTACGTAGTTTTTTATGTAGGACCTGAATCTGCAATAAAAAATAGGGGTTCCCATTTGAAATTTTAAAGTTGCCCCCCGCCCCACCCCCAGGGGCCGGGGGGGGGTGGGCTAATTTTAGCACCAGCAGATGCCCCCTCGAAAATAATCAACTTTGGATTCTACGCATTTTTTCGTGTGAAGCTTATTTTTCGAGTTATTCTGCTTTGTCAACTTAAAATTTACACCCTGTATATACAATTTGCCCAACGAAACTTAGACTGGGCGTGCCCAGATTTCCATTGTTAAACATTGTTGCAAAGTAAAATTCACAATGTCTAACAACTGAAATTGAAAATTTAATTGGATATTTTAGTTTGAAAGATTATAGAATAAATGGCTATTCTAGTAAATTTAAAAAGTTGATCGGGTTTTGCGACATTTTTATTATAATTTCACCGTATTATATTGTTGTATCGTTTTTCACATCACCAAAATTGTTATAAAAAAAACTTTTCGCTACACAATACTATAAAACGATGGATAAAGGAAATTTTCAAAATTCCACTGCACTATGAAATTTATTTCCCCGTAATTTTACTTCCCCAAAGGAAAAGATTATACGAGCTCCCACACGTCCGTAAAATAAGTATAATTTGGTTAAGGGTAAGAGACCATTTGGTTGCTTAAGATTACAATGATGAACCTGAAGGAAAGAAATGGAATTAACAGGAAGAAAAGGAGTCACCATCATTGGAAACTGGAAAACATTTTCAAACCAAAAGTGGTGTGAATGAATCAGACGAACAGCAATGCAAAAAGACGGATACAGAAACTCCATCAAGATGCGAACTGATGAATCACAACTGAAGTCCGCACAGCAGTTAACGGAATGGTTTCTTCACGAGCCATTGGGAACAGATTGCTTGAAGTTGGGAGTGCGTGTTCCCATACAGTGTGTACCTTTCACTTAACATCACTTACTGTTTTGCATAAGGGCGCTAACGACCCTTCCTCTGCCTCTGCTAAAGCTTGACCACTCAAGAAACACGCGGTAAATCAGGCCAAATAAGCTTTCAGGGATATACGGGTCTCAGGCTGACCTAGCTATTTGCTTGACATGTTTATCATAAAGCATGTTTGGGATGCCATGAGAAGGCATTTGTAGTCGTTCCAGCCTCCAGCTCAATGGCAGATTTCAGAGCGATGGGGGAAAGTGCTCTCTTCCCTAGACTTATTGGCTGATTAGTCTCTAATTAAAGAAGTATTTTAAATAAATACAAGGTGTAAAACCACTAGTGGTGGGCGATTCCCGATTCCGAAACTCGATTCATAATACCAAATAATTAATTTAACTTTTTTTATCTGCTTCACAATACATTGTTATAATATTTCTGCTTCACAACATGTTTGTTATTAAATAAAAATTCATGAATGGCTTCTTCTATGTGTTTATTTTGATACTCTTTTAACCATGGAAATAAATTACAATAAACAGATTTAATTTTAATATTTTTTTAAATAGATTCAATTTTTCGCAATAATCGATTAATCGATTCTGACCCTCTCAGAAACGATTCAATTTTTCAGGGAATCGCCTACCACTAAAAACCACTTAAAACAATTGGGTGATTATTCGTGAAAAACATTGCTTGAAGTACCATCACAGTTTGAAACCCTGGCTATGTTATATTCAAGTTACTTGCGTATAGCCTCTCTTCAGGGCCTTGATAAAATATACAGGGTGAAAGTGAAATTACCATATAATGGCGCCGGGGCGAAAGTGGAGGACAGGCCTCTAATCTACTTCCATACTGAACAATAAGGGTAGGACGAAACTCCCAGTTTTAAAGTGTAAGGGAGGAAAAAACCCCAGAGTAAAAGCATAAAACAGGACATAACTTCCAAATGAACCTTAATTTTTGTATCATATTTTAAATTAATTGTTAGATCATTTTTATCGAGTTATCCGAAAATGTACTGAAGTTTTTTCCTTGTATTGAGAGGGGGGGGGGGGGGGTTCTTTTAAAAAATGTTTTCAAAAATTAATTTACTGAATAATTTTTTTAATCTTATTGTGGGAATTATTCGTACATTCGGAATAATTTTAGGCTGAGGCTATTTCTACGTACTTTAATTCTTAGACTGCTGTGATCTATTAAATTTGTGATATTTAATTAATTTAAGAATTAATTTGATAGAAAAAATTTTATCTTGATTTTCTCAATAATCCAGTCAAGTAGTTTTATATAGTAAAAATTTTATTCAAGCATAACAAAGGCATCTTTGACAGATATAATTTTCAGCTTCTTTAATGTCTCTGATTTCCCCCCTTCCCCCAAATTCTTGACACTCAGAACATTGAACCATATATTTTCCATCATCCGGTTCCGACAAAAACAATAGTATGGGCAATGAATACTGACAATGGCAGACTTGGGAATTCTGTCACTTGAAACTGGAAAGTCTTCCAAATTGTTTTGAGCACTCTGCAAACTTCTTTTCAAATGTTGACGAAGTTTTGCTTCGTTTAGGTTATAGAGACTTGGATCACGACTACTGCATAAGAGTTTGCAAAATGCAACAGCATAGAGTCCGCAATCATATCCGTTTGTTTGTTTGGCCACATCATGAAAATGAATTAAAATTTTCTTACCATTTTTTACGTGGAAATCCGACAGACAAAAAGCTCCAGGACGTCAATTCTCTTTATCAATAGTCCTGCTGTCACGAATGACAAACAAGGGCAGAATCACAAAACTTTTCTAAACCATCTGCAAAGTCATTTCATGAAGGAAATGTCGAATTTATCCCGAAAATTGCCTCCATGACATAAAGATCGTGTCAGAAAGTAATTACCATTAAGTTGATCAATACCCAAATTACAATTAGTAACAATTTTCCTAAAATATACTGAGAATACTAAAAATTTTCAATGAGAAAGTTTTATCGAAATTAATGAGATGGAAAACCTAACCTAACCTAATCACGAAATCAAAACAATCAAAACACACGTGGTGAAGTTGACGTAAACAACAGCATGTCATAAATAAAAGCTTAGATATTATTAGCGATTAATTATTAATTTTAAGAAATAAAATTATTAGAGGTTTTGTTCACAAATTTTTCTTAGAGAATTTTGTTTACAAATTCGTGCCCAGTTCAATCAGTTCGTTTAATGCATCGAACTATATTAACAACAGTTAGTTAAAATAGATCGATGGTTTAATGTACGTAGAAATAGCTTAGCATACAGAGGCCGGGCTATTTCTTCGAACATGGAACTTCCGGTCACGTTGACCAATCAGTACAAAGCAACTGTACGAAATAGCCGGCCCTCTGAGGGCTATCTATTTCCACCAGGCACGTACGTACGTAGATAAAGCCTGATGTCTATTTCTACGTACATACACGGAAATAGACACTCCGAAAAAAAAAATTATCGAAGACGGAATTTGAACACGTACCTGCAAAACAGAAATCGAGCGTTTTATCACTAGACCAACTGAACACGACAGAAATTTATCCTGCAATTTCAGCATTTATAACAAACTTTATGAATTTTTTTCTGAAAATTTTGAGAAGTATGTAGAATGGCTTTGCATGGGTGTTTAATTTGGTGAAAGCTACACGTAGAAATTTTTATCAAAATATATGAGTCCGATTACTTGGAGTCTCCTTGTTAGTAATAAAACCACTTTATTATTCACATTTACCTTCATTTTATGCCCCATCGAAGGTTGAAAAAAAATTGCCACTGTAATTAATTGTATCGCTAATGACAGTAGCAAAAAAGAATTTTTAAAATTATAAATCCTTTCATTTTTATAATTAAACGATGATAAGAGAATGATAATTCACTTTTATATTTATTATTCATTAGGTGAGTTCATCAAACTTTCTGATGGTTGGATAGGAGAAATTCTCGATCTGTGAGCCACGTCCCATCTCCCATTGGGCTTTCCACCGTGACACTTACAAGGGAACCGTCTGAATCCGTATCTCACAGGTTCAAACCAAACTGAAATATTTTATTCACCTAAAGCAAGTGATTACCCTTAGCATATAAGAATTCGCACTATTTTATTTTTATAAGCTTTTATTAACTTTGCTGTGTTAGTTGTTTAGGTCAAATCTTGTAATCAATATTAAACCAACTTTCCGACAAGCTAGGGAGCTGCAATTTGACACACTTATGCAGAATCGATGACAATTTATGATAAAGAAAAAAATTTTCAAATCGGTTCATTGGTTCGTGTTCTAATGGTACTAACTCATTACTACGAATTGATTGTTGTAGCAATTGGACATTTCGTTATGGCGAGAGTAAATGTGTCTATTGTTTATTGTTGCAAAATTAAGCTGTATTGTTGCCACTAAATAAAACATTATAAAAGCTTGGTTTGATAAAACCTTTTTCCTCTTAACTTGTTTTTTAAATGTGCCACAAAATAAAACCGAACTCTTTGTTTGCGTGCAAGCATACACCGAAAGCAGTGACGGTAGCGCTTCGTTTAGGCCCGAAAAATTTGCCCCAAAAGCAAAAAGTTACAGCTCTTCCTTGCAAAAGTCCTTCTAAAATTAATAAAATAAAATAAATTAATAAATTAAGGAAATGGTTATTAATTAATATGCAGATAATTTTTACTGGATGACGATTAGATAATTTTGATAATCTATTTTTAAAAAAATAAAAGTTTTAGAAACGTGAGAATCTTCAATTGATTGTTGTCTGGTGCTTCTTTGTAGGAAATCGTTCCATTGCTTTCATGCAGCTCATGCAACACCACCTCTACTCAGGAACCATTTAATTTTCTTACAAAATCTAACCAAAATAATTAATCTATTACAGGAACTAATTTTTGCAGATTTCTAAAACCATCATATATGGTTTCGAAATTTTTTATAGAAAAGATGCTTTTTCTCTTCCTCCATAGATGGCTCTACTTTGAAAAAAATGAAACTATATTTATTTGCACGTATGTTGCCAGTGTTTTGATTGAAACATAAAGTCATTTAAATAACAAGTTCAAAAACTTAGATTTCATTAGAAGATTAAAGCAAATTTGTGAAATAATTCTTCTATTCCATCTTATTTCACACAGACAGTCCGCCTGCGAGCGCCGCCATTTTGAAAACAGCACTCAGGCCTTTATCTAGTGGGCTGTGGTTGAGTGGTGGAGGAGAGAAGTTTCGTCAAGCGCCAACAGGTTTATTAATTGAAACGAAAGAACTTATGAGCGTAACAATAGCGTCTTCGTATGGCTACATGCGTGCAAACAAAGAAGTTCTTTCGTTTTCGCGGTTTATTTTGAAAGAGACAAAATAGTGCGATTTCTTATTTTGCAAGCATCAGTGGTTTATTCCTGTGAATAAAATATTACAGTTTGGTTTGAAACTGTGAGATGCAGGTTTGGAATGTTCCAAACATACTTGTTAGTGACAACATACCTGTACGGGTGTCTGCGATTGCCCAATTGGTAGAGATGTGGAGCATCTACTGGTTCAAACCCAGGTCGCAGAATTTTTCATTCCATTTTTTTCAAACAATATCATTACCTGATGTTAGGAGGTTCATCTCCATTTATATTTTTTATTCATTATGATAAGAGGCGCATTCTCCATCGCGCACGAAACGCACAATCGTGAGAGTCAGTCACGTGATCAGTGCGAATCGTGCAGTGCAATTCATGGACGCACGTTCGCATGCGATACTGCGATGGTGCGTTGTCCGATTAGCCGATGTGCGTCGGTGCGATGAAACGCTGCGTCTGCAAAATGGAGGCTCCGGTTTACGTTTACCACAGCCTACATGATTAGAGAGGCTCTCTAATCATGTAGGCTGTGCGTTTACATACACCGCATGCGTTCGCTCCGATTCTCATTGCGCAAGTGCTCATGGGTTGAAAAGTTCTCGAAGCAACATGGCGTCTTTTTTAGCGAAGCATCAGCGACGATGTTTCTTCGTGCCTTTTTTAATGAAGTTTTTAGCCATCTAGAAAAAATATATCACTAGACTGTCCATATATATTGATATAAAGCTCCTTGATGTGATTGAACTGACAATCTCTAAAGAAATTCATATATATAGCAGTGTCGGTGCTTCCACTAGACCGACAGGGGAGGGGGGGTGCTATTTCTGCAAAGAGCACAGCAAATAAAGTGGAGTCCTCGATGTCTGTTGTTTAATACATGATTCCCTTCTTTATTTTCATGGCTCCTTACAGAAATCAAGAATATATCAATCTGTTTCTTATAAAAAAAACATTATTTTCGCAAATATATAAAATTAAAATGAATAAGAAAAATAAATGAGTGTGATAACATGGTTACTTCAAAACAATAAATTACAGTTTTTCGTGAATTTCATACATTTCTAAATAGATTTAATACAATTTTAAATGAATTTAATGTGCTTTCAAATAGATTTAATACAATTTTAAATAATTATAACATATGTTTTATTTCAGTGTAAATGGAGTTTAAATTACCAAAATTAAGTAAGAAAAAAACATTTTTATTGAAATCTTGTTTTAGTAAATTCACAGATAGTTTATTTTTGATTATTTTAATTAAATTACAGAAAACAAAATTGTAACATAAACAAATTGTAAACAAACAAAATGTAACATAAAGAGTAACAGTTAAACACTGTATAGTTAGACTAAAATATACAATATAGTATTAATAAAAAAAAAAATCATTCTTCCGTATTTCTGTACTGAGGGGGTATTTCACCGGTAATTCATTTAAAACGGTATTAAATTCTTTTAAAAGAGTATTAAATCTATTATGTATTAACTCGTAGTTCCTGATACGAATCCGGGTCGCAGAATTTTCCTACCATTTTTTCAAATATTATTACTTGATGTTTGAATTTAATTAATAAAAATTGTATTTAATTAAATCTATTTAGAAATGTATGAAATTCTTGTAAAACTGTATGTAACCAATTTGTAAAAACTTTAAAAATTCGTCGAAAAAAGGGAAAATATTAAAAAAAAAATTTAATTTTATATTTATCCAAACGCAATATACAAAATATAAGTCACAAACCAAAATTTCTTAAATACAATAAAAAATTACATAAAGCTTACTATGTACAAAAACATTTTCTGTAATTTTTGTTGTATATTAGGAATTTTGGTTTATAATTTATTTGTGTGTTTTGGGATTGGAATTAAAATTAAAATCAAATTAATGAAATGTAATAATTTTTCCCCAACGATATTAAATCTAAAGAGATTTAAATTTTCCAAACAATTAAAAAAGTGGGAAAATAAGACAATCGATCCCTTATTTCCAAAACGATGGAACTACTAGAAACAAATAATAAATTTATGATTAATAAGAAAGAGATGCTTCAAA
>JAHWFO010104798.1:0-10802 GCA_023313115.1 Rhysida immarginata
GAAATAGAAACACTCGATTTGGCATTTTCTTTAAAACAATTTTTCGTTACATTGAATATAATTTGTAAGTTAAGATAATCTATGAGAGTTATAAGGGGAAGACGGTAAAGACAGTCAGTCAATGACATGGAGACCCCTGCAGCTGCCAGTCCACTGATGAAAAAGGAGGGTAGGGGGAGAGAAAGGAGTTGTTTTTTCGTGACTCACTTAAAAGAAGAGCGTTCCTTCCCAATCTGCTCACCCATTTTCATCAGTAAACTGGCCGCTTCAGTGGTCTGGTTGTCAAGGGTTGTATGTACGAATGGGAGCCCAACGATTTAGTGGATGACAATTCGGTTGAGATTTTAAATCACTTAAGGTTTAACTATAATTGACACATCTTTAATTGCAATTACAAAACAATTTGCTTTATTCATTTTATATCAAAGTCAATTTTTATGCTGGAATTATTCATTTATTATTTATTAGTTTATAAATAAATGAGATTATTCTTTTATTAAATAAACCATTAAGGAATGACATAACCAAGTATACCGAAAGGTTAAATAAACCATTCGCGGAAATATATTTTTAAACAGCCCTATGTTAACATTGTAAGTTTCTAAGAGACCATAAAGATACCATTGCTCCTCGTACTTTAGAACCAATTTCGACTATCATTAATTTTACGTAATATTCACTCATGACACATCAATCCAAGTCGTTTCATATATTACATGCCATATTTTAGCATTGAAGGTTCCAATAAACCATAATGGTTTCACTAAACCAGTTTCCTTGAAACCAATTTGGACCAACATTAATTTTACGTTATATTCATTCATGACACCTCATTCCAAGTCGTTTCATATATTACATGCCATATTTTAGCATTGAAAGGTCCAATGAACCATAATGGTTCTCCTAAAACAGTATGGTTCAACTAAACCAGGTTTCTTGAAACCAATTTGTACTGTCATTAATTTTGTGTCTTATTCATTCAAGACATATGGACCGTTTATTTTGAAAGTGGTGTAAGTCCATTTTTTAAAAAAAATGAGCTATCACGTAATTCGTGCTTAATTTAATGTATATTTTTATGTATAACCAGTCCATGTTTGATTTCTTAAAAAATTCCCATGTTTTGTACAACTTAAAATCAGTCGGTAAATGAAATTACATAATCATCGATTATGAAAGTGGTGTAAGTCCAATTGACAGATTTTGGTATCATAGAAATGGCATTGCGAAAAAAGAATTTTCTGTACTCACCACAGGATTATTATGATGTAATAACACAATGTAGAAAACGTGACAAATTCATTTTACATGAAATGAAACGAGAGAATTTCATTTCAACAAAAAATCTTAAAGATGCGATTAAAAAACAGATAAAAAAAACACTAATGGCGAACAGGTCAATTGGTTACAAATATGTTGGTTGAGATTTCTCAAAAGTGCACCATACACTATTTTATATAAAACATCGATGAAGGACGCAGAATTTAAAACTATAAATTTATTACCTACACGTCCTGGAAGACCGCCAAAATCTGAAAAAATCGCCTTGGCGCCTTTGTACCAAAATGCCAGGCCTATTACATTTACGAAAAATATAAAGACATGATGCAGTTACTACCCTATGTACCTCCGGTGCATCATGCATATTTCGAAACACTGCCACATGCAGAGCATAAGTAAAATCTATCCGTGTCTTGTAATTTTGATAATGTAATTAGCGTCAAAAATTAAATTTTATGTCTTGTTATGCGTATTTGTAAACAAAATTAGATTAAAGTGAAGTATATTTTAAGTTATATTTGATTTTTCAAAATTGAAATTAAAAGATTTTTACAGTTGTCTAATTTTGAAAGTGGTGTAAGTCCATTTACAGCCTAGAAATATATATTATTATAGTCTAATTCGCCTAAAACAAATTGATATAATCAAATTAAATATCGATAAAACAGTAGAAACATTGCCAGACATGCTAACCTTTAATTTTCTCGAAACAAGAGAAAATGGACTTACACCACTTTCAAAATAAACGGTCCATATCATTCCAAGTAGTTTCATATATTACATGCCATATTTTAGCATTGAAAGTTCCAATGAAACATAATGGTTCCCCTAAAACTGAATGGTTCCACTAAACCAGGTTCCTTGAAACCAATTTGGATTATCATTAATTTTAGAGTTATATTCATCCATGACACCTCATTCCAAGTCGTTTGATATATTAGGTGCCATATTTTAGCATTGAAAGTTCCAATGAACCATAATCGTTCCCCTAAACCAACATGGTTCCTTGAAACCAATTTGCACTATAATTATTTTACGTTATCTTCATCTCATTCCAAGCTTTTTGATTTATTACATGCCAGATTTTAGCATTAAAAGTTCCAATGAACCATCATGGTTACACTAAACCAGGTTCCTTGAAAGCAATTTGGATTATCAATAATTTTACGTTATATTCATTCATGACATATCATTCCAAGTCGTTTGTTACATTACATGCCATATTTTAGCAGTGAAGGTTCCAATGAACCACAACGGTTCTACAAAACCAAAATGGTTCCACTAAACCAGGTTCCTTCAAACCAATTTGAAATATCATTAATTTTTCGTTATATTCATTCATGATACATCTACCCAATTTGTTTAATATATTACATGCCATATCTTATCACTGAAAATTTTTGAGGGTGTCATAAGGGTACCATTAGAACACGTGCCAATGTTTCTATTACAACCATTTTCAAAATTGTTCATTCCCTGAAACATATTTATCAATCGGCAGAAATAGTAATTTATATTCGCTTCTATCTTTTCATTACGATTTGTTTGACCTATTACTTAATATTTCTGTCCATTGAAAATTGCTAGGTGGGGTCGTGAAGGTACCATTTGTGCACGTGGTATTGAACCGATTTATATATTATACGACAAATACAATGTACAGTTCATTATACAGCACATTGATTCATTTTACTTTCTTATACATAGTGAAGTATTGTAATTCAAATTTTGACCTCCAGATTTTCACTTATCTTCACGTTTTAGGGTTCCTAGATTACGAAAAAGTGTTTTTTGGAAAATGTCTGTGTCTGTCTGTGTGTCAGTCTGTGTGTGTGTGTCTCTGATGCGTCCAAACCAACGAGAATTATATAATTAGAGTGGAAATAACGACGCCATATTTGAAGCGAATTGAAGTGATGTCCGCCATGACAGTTGAGGTAAAAACTGAGGAATCTGACACCATGAATGCTGTTGTCTTGTACTTTCTGGCCACAATCCGCTTCAAACCCTTTCAGTCTCTATCAGTGAGCTTCGACTTTCGGGAATGTTGAGCTTCGCAGATGATGTCTTTCCCTACTTCTTATAAGCTGCGATAACAGTCTTTGCCTGATGAATAAGACTGTCCTGTTGTGTGAAATTTGTTTTGGAACCACTTGTCTGATGGCTCTTTCAACTTTCTCCCACAAATGCTCAATTGGATTGAGATTTGGTCATTATGGGGGCCAGGTTCGTCGTCGTACTTGGCGATCACGACAATCTCGCCTTACTATCATTTTCAATTGTCGAATCAATTTAGGGGTTAAAGCATACATTCAGTAGCAAAAAATGTTTTTTTCAGCAAACAACGCACAGGAATTCTTTGTTCTTGAAACTATTCCTTCAAAATACAAGTAGCGTGGCATGCCGCATGATTGCCTGAATTTGGTCAGCAAAGATACTTGGGTATGTTCTGATATTCAGACTTTTTCTACACAAATAAAGGACCCATATTATGCTATGAAAATATGCCCAAGCCATGACTGTCTCCTCGAGCTTGAACGATTGCACTCATGCATGTGGGATCCATGCTTCTATGCAGTTTCCGTCAAATTCTCATTCTGTTATATGCATGATGCAACTGAAAACGTGGTTCATCAGACCACATGACTTTATTCCAATGTTCAACTGCCCAATCCTTGTGTTCCTGTGCGAATTGGAGACTTTTTATCTTGTTAACTGCAGATAGCAAAGGTGTTCGAAGTGGCCTTCGGCTCCCATATTCCATACTATGCAGTGTATGGCGAACAGAGCGTTCAGAAATCATTTGAGAGGATTCCTGATAAAGATCTGCGGTAATTTGATGCACTGTTGCCCTTCTGTTGTCTTGAAACAATCTTGCCACTCTCCTTTCTGCCCGAACATTGATGGCCACAATTGCTACTTTCAAACCCAGTTTTCCGGCAGACAGTCCAGTCTGTAACAATTTAACAGCAGCTGCTCTTGAACATTTAACGAATGCAGCCGTTTTGCTGATAACTCCATGGCTCCGAGCGCTAACAATCGTCAAAGGCTGCTAAATCGCGTCGTTTACCTATAATCTTCTGAAACAAATCACTTTCAATGTTGTGGTAAAGAACCTGCTTGCCTATTTACACTAGTCCGGCTCTTTAGCAAATTCAGCGCGAAATCATAGCTAATTTGCCTACAAAGATCTGGTGGTCATAATCTGGCCACTCAGAGTAAACACGTCTTAGGATAGATCTCACTATACTTGTTAAATTTTTTAAAGTATAAATATCTACTTGATATTTCAATAAAGATAAGTATTGTGATAAACATTTTTATTGTGATGAATGCATTAAAAAAACAACTGTCACTCAATAAATGAGCACCAAGCTCGTATAACCAGGTATAATATTTGCACAATAGATTTCCAAAGGATGACATTCTTCGTAAAAAGTGGATACATCTTATTAGGCGTAAGAATTGGAAGCCAAACTCTTATTCTTCAGTTTTCTTCATCTACGCTTTCAGTTGTCTCTGGCTAAGCCTCCATTATTACAATAACGATAGGAGTTGCGAGTTGTACGCGCTCTTTTAAAAATTCGTAAGGCATTGAATCAGCTATTGAAAGTCATTAAAAGTATACGTTATCGTTAGTTAATGCAATAAAGTTTTTTAAAAAAAATCAGAAAACAGGTTACGCTTACTAATACCTCTTGAAGTCATCTACAAAAACAGCTGAAATAACATTGAGAACATACGCCACCTTACGTTTCTGCCATTCCCTTAATGGAGATCGCTGCACTTCCGGTGGCACCAGTAGCGCTCAGCGAAATGAATAGGGGGTAAATGTTAACTATCTGAACAATCGCAAACGCAAGTCCCACTCTCGGCCCTGCGGGCCTCGCCGGTCGCTGTTTTCCGTCACTCGAACGCCAGTCCCACTCTCGGCCCTACAGGCCTCGCTGGTCACTGGTTTCCGTTACTCGAACGCCTTCGGCGTTCTGTCTACGACGTCCCCCTCCGGGGGCAAATAACTGATATATACCCCAACCTATTTGGTTACAGGGGGCAGTTGGTCTCCCCTCAGCCGGTTACAGGAATCGCGACAATTCAGTTTGCGGTTTCAGTCATCGCGCGATTGTGCAGATAGTTAACATTAACCGAATAGGGCACTGCCAGTCTCTTACTTTCATTTGTCTCTGGAAAAAATAGATGATCTCAGGGGGTTTCGCTGCTTTCCTATAGGGAGTGCAAGTGTGACGTCAGTCCTTGAAATTCTTCAGTCACGTGACTCGATTTGGTTCCAAACAAGTCTTCTCGCTTCGGGATTTAACATGGTTCCAACGTAGGGATGGAATAAAATCGCTTTGTATAAGCCCAGTGTTTATAACACATTTAAGATGTGAAATTGTTTAGTTCCTCACTGCTCAAGAAGGAGCCAAAACAGCGATTTAGACATCTATCGTTTTCCCAAAGAAAGAAAGATCCGCGAACGAGTGATTAAAAGTGATTAAAAGTGATTAAAAAGCGTTCTAATATTAATGTATAAATTATATAATGGGATTAAATGTCTTAATAATAGTATCAATTACACAAATTAACATAATAATTTAAGAGATGTCATTTTTACTGGCCGCCCGTTTCAACGTTACTAGTACGTATATTGCGTGGTTCCAGTGTTTGGAACCAGCGATCCCATTTCCTAGGCTCTCGGCCCGTTCATCGCGCAACTGACGTCAGCTGTGACGTAGTCACTTGCACTCCCTATACCTTCCTCGGGAGGATTAATTTCTTGTTATGATATAGTGGCAACGTAAGTATATACAGTATTCACTTTTTAAACAAATGTACAATCGAAATTTTGCTCTCGGGGTGAGAAGAGTATAAATGCTATTGGTATATGTGTATTTTAGTATACCAAGGCTCATACTGATTGAGGATTCGTTAATATTTAGGGAAAATAAAGATAATACAAAGAAATGTTAACGCACTAGCACCATATACTTTCAATATAATTTCTTATGGAAATTCCGATTTATCCGTCGCTTAAACGTTGGTTATCCGGCCCGCTACACTAAAGAACCTGTCTGAAGATGTCAATTTACCGTGTCCGGTTAACCGACTTTTTAGCGACGGATAAATCGGAGTGTGCATAAGAAATTATACAGAAAATATATGGTGCTAGCACGTTAACATGTGTTAAGTTTTATCTTTATTTTCCTTAAGTATTAACGGCTAATCTAATCAGGAAATCAGAATACAGGCTATAATGAACAAGATAGGCAGCCAGAACTCTAGGCCTAATTACTTGTGAAAGGTGATATCCGATTGTTTTTCTCTCTTATTCGAACAACTGAACGCCGAGCAAGCGTAAAGCATCCTCGTAAATGTCACTATATCGCTAAATAATAATAAGAAGAAGCTAGAATAAAATGCAAAAAAAGGAAATGCATCTTATTAGCTACAGCTTGCATACGTTTTATACCTCAACCATAGCCTACAATGATAAGAGATTGTAGGCGATCCTTCAACTGTCATGGCTGACGCTAGTTTCTTCGACTTCATAGTGGTGGCGCTGATGATACGTTTATTTCCACTCTAATTATAATGATCTCGTTGGTCCAAACGGCTAAAGCTATCGAGAGCAAACTTTAAACTTAAGATTAAAATCTTCCTCGGGAAGATTAATAAAAAGACTAGTAAACTATCAATTAAATAAATATAAAGAATTCAATAAAAATTTAATGGAATAAAATTATTAAATTAATGAATATTATATACAGGGTTGAGTCACTGAATTATGACCACCTATCTAACGACCCGAATAGCCTCCTTTTGCAGCCAAAACAGCAGTTAGGCGACGGGGCATGGGTCAATGAGTGCTTGGAAGGTGGCAACAGATATGTCTCCATGCGAAGAGCAAAGCATCACGTAACTCATCCTCATGCTCCTCGAACCATGCGCGACAAATTTTGGCCACGTGCCATGCGGCATTATCCTGTTGAAAGATGTCATCATTCGCAGGATGCACAGTTGTTATGTAGGGATGCACCTGTCGGCAAAGATGGATAAATGTGCACAGCTATTGACGGTACTTTCCAGGAAGTAATGAACTCAAAACATGCCACGTAAACATGCCCCAGACCATTACACGGCCTCCTCCAGCTTGTTGCCGCCTACCTTGGTTTATCCAGCTACAGTGGCTGGTTTTGCTGATTGCTTAAGTCCCTACAGTTTCCAGGAAAAAGTAACATATCAACCATGAAAAGTAATAGATTTTAAATTTGCATATAATGGTTTCGGGCAGTTTGTATTCGGATGTCTCCCGGCAGATACGCCAGCGCCCATCGATACGATGCAGTAGAAAACGCGACTCATCGGAAAATGCAACCTTTTTCCACTGGTCTAAAATCCAATGTTTGTAACTGCGGTTGTGCTTATTTGTCAACAGACGTCTGCTGTGAAGGCCAAGACGCAACACTGTGCGTTGCACAGTTTTCGATAGCTTCCTGGTGCATTCCTCGTTCATTTGGGCTGTATGATGGTCATGTAACCAGCCGTTGCAAGCGCCGCTCACCCCGTCTATTAACGGTCCGTAGTCATCTAATGCCCGGAATGAGCATCTTGTCCAATCTTCCACTCATTATACACCTTCACTACGGCACTACACGAACAGTTCACGAAAGCCTGCGGTTTCCGAAATTAATTTATTTATTTATTTATTTATTTACGGTAAAAAAAATAATACAGCAGTGCCCAACAGAGCCAGTATGGTCCAAGACCGACTAGTTAGGTCTCTGAGGGCACGACACAGAACAATGAAAAAAATACAGTTAGTAATTGGTTAAAATACAGAAAAAATAGACAAATAAAAATACTTAAATGATAAAAACAGTTTCAAAATACATAAAATTAGATAAAATAAAAAAATTTGATTAATTGACAAGATTAACATGATAACGGCTACACCTAGTCATATATAATAAAAAACAATAAACAAATAAATATAACTAAAGTAATTAATAATCAGACAAATAAAAGAGGTCACTCAAAAAAAAACAAATGATGTGTGAAAAATATAATAGCTTAAGCTAAAGAACAAAGATAGGTTCTATTTGAATTATTATAAAGGTATTAGGTTAGTTGCTTAAACAGCTCACCAAAATTTATTGTAAATTGGCATAATTTCCCAGAGAGAATGAAATTTTTTAACGCTTTGCGGAAAGCAGAAAAAACAGGTAAAGAGCGGATTTCGAAAGGTAACAAGGACCAACACTTGATTCCGATTATTGAAACGCACCTAGATTGGTAATTACGTCGGATAATAGGCAAGTAAATACTTCCTGCATTACGAGTAGCATAACCATGAATATCTTGATGTAAATTAATTCTGATAGAAGGAAAAATGATTAGTTGAGCATTAATGGCTTTGTAAATAAAAGAACTTAGTTGAATGATATAAATCTGATAGACTGTAGGAATACCAACAACTGAGAAATAGTGTGAGATAGAAGACGATTTACTAACTTTAAGTAAGGTTCGCAGAAACCATTTTTGAAGTTTTAGTAGTCTTGTTAAATTATGAGAAGTGGACGATCCCCAAAAAATTATACAATAGCAGAGAGCGGAATGAATCCAAGAGAAATAAAGTAATAACAAGATATGATAAGGAAGGTAATTTAATCGGGAGATCATTCCCTGTTGCCTATTCAATTTAGAGACAAGAGAATCAATATGATAGTCCCATGTCAAATCATGGGAAAGTGTTAAACCCAGGTATTTAAAAACTCTGATACAAGATATGAGTTGATTATCGTAGAAAATTGGAGGAGCATCAGGTATATTACTCTTATTCCGTTGAAAGAAAAACATTAGTTTAGTTTTGTCGACGTTGACAGTTAACTGATTCATTACATTCCAATTTTTAAGGCGGCTAAGAATTGTGTTAAGAGACTCAAGAATTTGATTAACGTCTCTATCCGAGAGCAGTAACGTAACATCATCGGCATAAAGAATTGTTTTAGTTGAAATAAGGTAATTAGGAAGGTCATTAATGAAAAGATTAAACAAGATAGGGGATAGAATCGACCCTTGGGGGACACCGAGATTACGGGTCAAGATTGCAGAGGATTTGCCAGAAAAAGCTAAGTAATAACGCCGATTAGTTAATAAGTTATAGAGCCAATTTAAAGGAGGTCCGCGAATGTTATAGTAAGAAGAGAGCTTGAAAAGTAGATGAGGAATAGATATAGAATCAAAAGCTTTTGTGTAGTCAATGAAAATAGCTGCAGTAAAATTATTATTAGATTGCTCTGTAGAAACATATTCGGTGAGCTCATAGATCGCTGTCTCAACATTTTTGCTAGGAATAAATCCATGCTGAGAAGGACTAATCAACTTATGGGAGTAAATAAATTGTGAAAGGCGATTATAGAAAAGTTTTTCAAAAATTTTAGCAAAAATAGGCAAGGACGAAATGGGACGATAGTTGGAGTACGATTTAACATCACCTCTTTTAAATAATGGAGTGACTTTCGTTATTTTCAAAGAAGATGGACTTTCGTTATTTTCAAAGAAATGCTGCCGCCTTTTGCACGGTACCTGATGATCATACCATTTCCAAGGCCTTTTAGGTCGCATACTTTGCTCATGACGGCGACTATTGCTGAACGAAATGTTCCTGTGAAACGACCTTTATATCTTCTAAAAGGCAGGTTTATCCACCCCCCCCCCCCCCCGTGAATGAGCACAACCGTATTTACATATACCTAAGTGGCGGTCATAATTCAGTGACTCGAATCTGTATAATAAATTAATACAATAAAATAAATAAACAGATATATAAATAATAAATAAAATTAAATAAATTAATAAAATAATAAATAAATTAAATTAAATAAATAAAATAAAAGAAATAAATAATTGATAAATTATTAATAAAAAAATTTAAAACATACTATAATACTCAAAGAAGAAATAATAATAAAATGAAGATATTCTTCAAACAAATCATGAATACAAATCGTGGAATTCTTCCTTTCCTTTTTCTCCTTTATATTCACACTATAATAGCGACTCCTATGTACGATCCATTGCAGTCATCAGGGAAAGGTGTGTAGTGCGCATGTGCTTTGGGCAATTCCAAGCAGCAAGTTGGTTTAAAATCAAACTGAGCTGAAGCGAAAAGCAGCTTGCAAATCCTCTTGCTTCACGCAACTAATGCATATAAGCTTGGTGCTTAGAATAGCTTGAGCTTGAAAAATCACACGCTAAACGCTTAAAGCTTCAAGCTTCATGCAAAAAGCAAGCTATGGGAACGCACCTTTATCCTTAAAAACGTCACAAACATTGTACGAGGGTTGGTCGAAAAGTAATATCTCCATGGCTGTAACTTTTTTTTATTTTTTAACCAATTTTCAAAATTCTAATTGTATCTGATAATTACATTTGTCCTCTATGTAATGCACTATTCACTTTTTGACATAGTCTCCATCTCTTTCCACCAACGCGTGATTAGTCGGGTGAACCCGTCGGAG
>JAHWFO010104798.1:10902-32989 GCA_023313115.1 Rhysida immarginata
TCAGAACGCAACTCATATCCCTTAAGGTGCTCTTTCTTCTTTGGGAAGTGGTGAAAGTAACAAGGTGCAAAGTCTTTTATTTTTGAACTGCAGTTTTTCATCTTTGAACTGTAGGCGCTGCAATGCCTCTAGTGTGTGGCGATCGTGTGCGGGTGGGCGTTATCGTGCTGCAGAAGAGAGTCCAAGGGGTCTAGGCTGACCTCATCGAAAAGCAGTGGACTGTCGACAAGTGTCGATGGTCACGTGGTTAATGACGCATTTGTCGATTCGAGCTAGCATGAACACGACTTGTCTACAGAGTCTACAGTATAGACTTGTCTACTTGTCTACAGAGTCTACAGTGTACAGACTCTACACCGTCGATTTTCTAGTGTAGACTTTGACCATCGACAACTGCCTTAAGAGCAGTCGACTATGCACATTCTTGTCTACAATTCAAGAGCAGTCGACTATCCGCTTGGCGATCGTTATTTCAGAATTTAGCAACAAATTTCTTATTAAAATCTTTTTTCCTTCGTTTCCGGCCTGCAGGCTAAATACACATAGCTCAAGAATACACATTTTCTAAAAATATTAACAAAAACTTGTTTAAAATATTTACATACATGAAGCACTCTCTTTTGCTACGAAACTTGAACTATGAAAATAATAATATACTATGTCTATTATGTATGTATTTATGTGTATACATGGATAAATGTGTAAAATTATGTGTCAATGTTTGTATATCAATGTATATCATCTAGCCATACGTGTATAAATGTGTAATATGCCACTTATCGACGGTTAGATTTTGTCGAGATCGACAGCTTGTCGATGAGTTCAGCCTAGACCCCCAAAGCTGCCATTTAATCCTGGTGTCGACAACAACCCCGTTATTTCTCTCTGACGGTTTCGCAATGCGTGTAAAGGGATGGGGGCTATGTCGAAAAGTGATTAGTGCATTACATGGAGGACAAATGCATATATCGGATACAAAAAGAATTTTGAAAATCGGTTAACAAATAAAAAAAGTTACAGCCAAGGAGACATTACTTTTCAACCAACCCTCGTATTATGCAATCTTAGGAAAAAAGCCCTTATATTAGGTTTTAGAAGAAAAATTCCCGAAACAGTTGAATAAAACTGGATGTGATAAAGATTAAAACCGGTAACAAAGCCAGAAATAAAAGGAGAAAACGGTTGGAAGTCGGTATGTTTTATTTCTCGCTATTTCCTTCATTAAAAGCATAAAGATCGTCAAACGGAGAGAGAAGTATAATTTTGTGTGTGATGGAATGAACGGAGTTTCACTTTATGATTCCTTTGTTTAATTTTATTCTATATTCCATTGTGGCAAGTATTAAGGTACGTCCCATTTGCATAAAGCCACCCACTAAACTGACGTTTTCTTTAAAACATTGAGATGTAGGATAATGCCAATTTATTTGCAGGATTACGATATTAATATACAACAAAGTCTCTAGTTGTTTCAAAAATTTAATGAAAAAAACAAGAAAATTACAAAAAAAAAATTTTTCTTGTCCCAATTGCAAAAAGCCAGAGCCAAATTTTACCATTTAAGTAAAATCAATTATGCCAAGAGGTACTCCAATTTACGTGTTGAAAAGGGCAAATCACTGCACTTAAAACAACTGGACAGTCATCGAGACCAGTGTTTCTCAACCAGTGCTCCGCGGCCGCTCCAGGAAAATAAATATAAATTATTTTATCCCGCGAATGATGTCTTGCCTAAGGGACTCCCCCATATATATACCATTAGCCTATGGGGATCCACCATAGAAATTTATTCTAAAAAATGCTTTGTGAAAGAAAGAGGTTGACAAATGCTGATCTAGACAATCTGCAAAGGTCTTGAAACGTTCCACACAGTAACTGATAATTGCATAAAATTGGGATCAACTTACGGAACGTCACATTATAATGGCAAAAATCCAGCACTAGCAGAACCAAAAACATCTCCTGTTAAGTGAAGCCAACAATTCGATGAAATCAGTTCGAAAACTGACAAATAAAATGAACATTTCTATACCAAAAACAACTGTTCAAGGTGTACTGCAATGAGGTGGAAACTTAACATTTAAAGAGATTAAAGTCATGAAGCTCTGTTACACCATCATGAGGATGCCAAACTGGGATGGAAAAAACAGCACATGGAATGGACTGATAAGTGGAAGACACTATTTGGACAGATGAGAAGTTCAACTTGGTTGGGCTAGATGGCCTGACAGCACTATTGGGACGATTTGATAACGGGAAAATTAACTTACTCAGAATGCTTATTAGGTGTTGGATCTATGATGATGTAGGGGGGATTTTTTATGGAGTAAAAGAACCAATAATGTTTTCCCAAGTGAAAGACTGAATGCTACGCCATATCAAAGTTTACTGGGAGACACATTTGCTACCTCATTGCAGTTAGAATTGCAGGAACCTTTTGGCAACTGCAACAGAAAATTACCCAATATATACAGCTACATCGACATAGTAAAGTGGTTTGGCAAATGGTGTCAAGATACTCGATTGGCCTTCATTGTCGCCGGGTTAAAATACCGAAAATTCTGGGGCATTCTTCCAAGGCAGCAGCCCTATGGAAGTTTTATGTTACTTACACTTTTCAAACCCGCTTATTCGTTAGGATCACGGGGGCAGCAGCCCTATGGAAGATGTTCACCGCTCGCGATTTTCCGCCATCAGGCAAATGTCCTCAATGGTAATACCTGAGCGGCTCGAACACAAATTCTCCATGCTGTCTAGCCACCTGGTTCTAGGCGGGTCCCTTTGTCTCTTAACCACGGCTTGGAAAATAGCATCTGCCTAGGAAGACATGTTTGCGGCATCCGTATCACGTGGTCATACGAACGCAACTGAGCTCTTTCAATGCGGAGAAGTAGGGGCTCAACACAAAGACTCCCTTATTGTGCTGCTGTGCACTATCTATAGGGTAACATCTGCCACACCTCTCACGATTCTCATTTAGACTGCTTGTACTGCGATCGGACTCTCTTGGTCAGTAACCAAGACTCAAGACCATAGTTGAGAATGGGAAAAAATATAGATTTGAAAACAGAGAGCTTGGCTCTATTTGCCAGCTCACGTTTCGTTACCACGGATCGCCAAATGACAGAGCTCGCTGCACCTATCAAGCGTTCATTGCTAATGGTCCACAATTCACATCTGTCAATGCTCGGGGAAGATTGATAAATATTACTTAAAACATCTCTGTGAATAATTACCCAATCTGGTTTTTCTAGTAATTAAAAGTAATGGAGGATTTAGAGGGTACTAATACCCTTTGCAATTGGTAAAATAAACATTTTTTAAAAACATTTTTTTTCTTTTTGTACTTAACATTGTGAAACAATGCAAAAATTTGTTGTATTTTATTGTAGTAATCCTGCAAATAAATAGACATTATCACACATCTTAAGGTTTGAAAGAAAACAATAGTTTAGTGGGTGACTTTATTCAATTTGGACGCACCTTAAATAGGAGCAATTTCTTGCGTCTGCTACTGTAAATGTGAATGTCGCAACGTGCGATGCCCAGAAGGTGTCCCATACATGGATTTTTCTATCCCATTTTAAGAATTTAATGTTTTCCATTTTTTTATATAAAGAACGGACCTTACTAAATCCTGACGCTCTACAAATTTATAATTGGAATTTTATCTTTATCTATCTTATCAAAGCCAGCTTTCGTAGCTTTACAGCGTTAACATCAGGGGCATTAGCAACACTTTTATTTAATCGGGTACAGACACTTTCCTATATATAGATTTGAATTATATGACTCTAGCATCTTTTGTTCTAAAGTTATTCGCTGTTTCAGTAATTTCCTCTACTGTATATTCTTAATAAATTATTCATTTTTTTTTAAAGTTATGGATTGTGAGAAGCCCGACGTTCCATCTCGCAGTTACTTAAATGATACAAAGAATACATACCACACAGAAGAAAAAGCGTTCATCACTTGCAAAAAAGGCTTTGAAATTGCGCTTGGAGCTTCGTCTATAACGTGCAACAAAGATGGGCACTGGAATGACCATTTCGGACCTTGTAGTCAGTTTCCTTATTTTTCATTTAATTTTTTTAATTTAATTTTCTTAAATAATAATTATAAAAGTTTATAATACAAAGAGCGTTGAATATATTCCTACTCAAATAATTTAATATCATTTAAAAGGATATTTCAAAATCATTCACTTGACAAATATTTTAAAATCTTATTAATCCATCAACGTTTATTGGTTATTGCGAATAATTATTGTAAAATTCTTTCTGACACTAGTAAGAAACTTGGTATTTCAACGAAATGCCACGTACAATAATAGTGGAAGAGAGAATATCCTTTCAGTGTTGACTGATGGTAACAAATCAACATGCGAAAATATTTTTATGGGTGGAGAAAAAAGTCTGAGGATTCTTCTGGGCAAAGAATATAATATAACTACAATAGAAGTTACAGGAAATTCAGGTAAAAATAAAAGGTCCTTTTAAAATGGTTTTGCAATAAAACTCTAATAATAAACAAAATATTTTATTTAATATACTGGAATATTACTGCAATACATGATATAGAAAGCTTTTACCCATTGCTAAAAAAAAGCCATACAGCAGGCTGGAAAGTCAGAATTATGCGAAAAGAAGTTATACGTCGTGATTTGCGGATGCTAAACAACGCGTCTTTTATGTGTGAAATATTAATCATTGCTCAACATTTGTAGTGTCATCTATCTCCTTGTGATGGTTTAATAAATTTTCCAGTACGGAAAGAGGGTAAACTGATTTCCGTCGCCAGTAGAATACAGGTTGTACCGAGAAGAAAGGTCAATATCTGGTGTAGGTTTAAAATGAGTTATTGTAAGTCAAAACGTGTAGTCGTTTATTAATGCTTTCTGAGATACAGCTACTGGTTAAATAAAGAATAATTAAAGTAAATACCGACCTAACTCTCTGTGAATTCTGGTAAAAGTGTGAGGCTGCGTGTGGAACCATTCTAAAACCTCTTCCTTCACTTCATCGTCCGACTGAAACCTGCGGCCTTTCAGATGTTTCTTGAGATCCCCAAACACGTGAAAGTTGCATGGGGATAAGTCAGGGCTGTAAGGTGGATGCTGCATTGCTTCCCAGTCGAACTTTTTGATGAGGTCTACCGTTGCTTTCGAGGTGTTGTCGTGGAGAAGAAGCACTCCTTCTGTAAGAAGCCTTCAATGTTTCCTCATATCGTGTTGCGTTAACTGTGGTGCCTTTTTCAAGAAAGTCCAGTAAAATCGGGCCTTTGCGATCAAAAAACACGGTCTTCATTGCCTTTCCCGTGCTGTTTGCGATTGCTTTTGATTTTTTCGGGGGTGGTGACCCATAATGCTTCCATTGACGACTTTGACGTTTGCTTTTGGACTGGAAACGAAAGCACTAAATTTCATCCCCTGTAACAATTTTGTCGAGAAAACTCTTTCCTTCCTGTTCATATCGAGTCAAATGTTGCAGGGACATGGCCATTCGAACTCCAAGTTGGCTGATATCAAATGATGCGGGACCCATTGTGCACAGATTTTTCTGTAATGCAGATGGTTCCTGATAATGGAGTGAATAATTCCACGACTAAGGCCAGTTTTAGCAACCACGACATCGATTGTCACTCTTCTGTTTTCCTTTAAGACAGCGTCAATTTTGGCTTTGGAATCATCCGTGATGGCGCGGTTTGCTTGTCCTGGTCGTTGATCATCTTGCATTGATTACCGTCCCTCCCGAAAACCTCTTTCTAGCAACTACGAGTGAAGATTAGGCAGTCATTTCCATAGATGTTCTGCATACGACGATGAATTTCAGAAACTGAAACTCCTTCACACGTCAAAAAACGAATTACTGCTCTCTGTTTCTGTTTCGTTGACTCCATTTTGTTGTTTGGACGAAGCGATTACTCACAGAACAGTCCTTTCTCACGTGATGCAACACTTGCAACCTACTGTTCAATTTGCACGTGGGGTTTCGCAATTGTTGAAAACAAAAACTTACGATCCTACACGTCGTGTTTTTTTTTTCCCATACCAATTTTCGTTTTCATTTGTATGACCCTTTTACATACGTTTATCATGCATGTCCCCGTGGGTTTTAACCGTCTCGGACAGATGGCGCCTTTTAACAACATATTACACTTTAGCATGGGAAAAGTCTGAAATGACATTTCTCTTTATTGATGGTCTCCGGGCGCGTTCTCGCAAGAATTGAAAAAACCACCAAAGTATGTGGCGGAATATTCAAAAATTCATCATGAATGCAATAAATTATTAGTATGTTAATGCATTAAAATGAAACCGTTTAGAAACTAAACAAATTTAATTTCAATAGCAGTATCTCCTCAGAAACATATAAACTTTTTGACTTCAATAAGTCATTCTATACCCATACGAAGTATTAATTTTCCGCCCAGCACACCCTCTATATCTTTATTTTTGTGAAATGAAATAAAGAGAGGCCTTACAATACAATATTTTAAATCGAAAATTATCCGACTAATCCGACCCCAAAAATGTAGTGTGAAGCCTCTCTTTATTTCGTTTATAAGGTTAGTGCAGAGAACAGTAACCTCATAGAATTGTGAAAATTGCATCTTGTCTCTGTACTGGTAAAAAGCATGTACTGTGAGAAATATACAGTGCCCAGCAAATGAAGTATTACATATTATTTTTCATATAAAAAAGTGAACCAATTTTTTCCTGGACTTTTTTTCTATATCATGAGGGGGAAGGGGTTCTAGAAATTTAGGCGTCGACTACTAAGGTCATTTTGCGCCTTTTACACAAGTTATATCCGTACGCAGCCCGGGACAAACACAAACATCCATGCCCACGGCGGGACTGTATCATGGGGAAATAAGTCTCACTTCGTATGGTCACTAATCTTCTTATCAAAATTCTTAGAAAGTTAATTATACAGAACAAAAAAAAATAAATAACGTTAGGTTTTTAAGGATCTACTGCGGATAAAAGTATGATTACAAGACTAAGCACAATTTAGAAAGAAATATTCAAAAAAAATTTTTTTTCATTACAACGATTTAGTATGATCTCCTTATATGTCTCTTTTTTATTTTTTTCCAGTAAATCGTGGAAAATTTAACATACAACTCTACATTTCAAATACTGGAAATTTAATCAAGCCGGCAAAATGTGGTGAGATAAAAATGATAGGTAAGTATTGGATGAAATTATTTTGGTTTTATGTCTTGGAATTTCTTTCCTCTAAACTTACAAATACCATAATTTTCATTCCTCCTTTTTAAACGTATAATAAATACGTATTTACTACCTCCTAATATTAAGGTTTTCCCTTAATACTGAATGGGCCTCGGTGGCTAAGTGGTTGCGTGATCACCTCAAATGCCCGAGGACGACGAGGATTTTTTTCAGGGGGAAAATCCTGAGATCACGCACTTCCTTCGGAAAGGAAGTAAAGCCGTTGCTCCCATGTAGTCATTTGCCGGCTGCACGTTAAAGAACCCTTGCGAGGCAAAATTTGCGGCCCCTATAACGCTGTCCTGAAATGACCATGGCAGTTGAAAAGGACGTTAATACCAGAACAAACCAAACCAAAGGACGTTACTCGAAAGGACATTTCAAGTAATGGATATTTAATCAAACCGGCGAAGTGTGGTGAGATAAAATTGACAGGTAAGATTTGTATAAAAAACGTACACACAGACCCACCCACAGACCCACAGACGCACAGACCCACAAACATCCTTCTTTATATATATAGAAGAAGAAGGATGTTTGTGGGTCTGTACGTTTTTTATACAAATCTACAGTTTTATTCCGATCTTGATAAAATTTCGCATACATGACCTTCAAAGCATGAGGAAGGTCACTGTTTACTTCAGATTTCGAAAAAATAATAATTATTGATAAAAAATCGATATTCATGGTTATGGCAGGGCATATTAATGAGAAATATCGCATGACCAACAATGCAAGACAAAGTTTTTGCAACAATGGTATCAACACGCAATTCACAAACACTCTGCACGGACCAACAATATATATCTCATGACCAACAATGCAAATAAAAGTTTGCGCAACAATAGGTATCAACAATGGTTTCAACACGCAATTCACCAATAACAATGAGCTCAAAATGAAGATGCAATGATAAAGCAATCCTTTCCAAGAATTATAACAAGGAACATAAAATGATGCAATATGGATAAGTTTCAATTTGTAACAATGCATAGAATTCCTGTTATTCAGGTTTTTCTTAGAAAAAAGAGTTCTTAGTACTTAATAATTTCTAGAAAATCTTTAAAAATGATCAGTAGCTGGAGATAATGAAGAGTTAGCAGACTATTGAGAAAGAGTGGAAAGACGACAGAGAAAGCAAACCTTTAGCTCCGTGCTGTATTGAGCAAATGGGAAGCAAGTAAATAGAAGAATTAGCGACCGCTAGACTACCCAAAGTGATGAAAGGCCAAATTTTGCTTCAACACAACGAGAGAAGAGTGGAAATTGCAACAACATCAAGTGTACATCTGAAGTAAGATTACCTGAGTAAGAAATTATTGGAGCGGTCCATCCATTGTGAGACTTTAAATTTTTTTTTCGAATTTTCAACACGCAATTCACAAACACTCTGCACGGATCAACAATACATATCTTATGACCAACAATGAAAGGAAAATTTTGTGCAAGTGTAATTATCCCGGGCAACGCCGGGTAACTCTTCTAGTAATAAATACGTAATAACTACCTCCTAATATTAAGGTTTCCCATTAATACTGAATTCTCAACATTTTCTTTGCAGATTTTCTCGTTCTAACTTGACACTGTTAAAATCTATTATGGTGTGTAAACTATCTCTGGTTTACAATCATGTGCAAACTGTTTCTGGTGTGTAAACTGTTTCTGTTAAATTATGTAGTAGAAGTTCTAATTGATTTTGAGCATCTTGTTACACAAGTGAAGAATAACAGGAGCATTTTTTTTCTCTTCCGCATTAAGAGGAGAAAGTGATAACTGCTGCTGGCATTCTGTAAGCTGAATTGTAGATGCATGAATACATTTCAGGAATTCACGCGGTCCGATCAACCTCCTTTACGTGTAACACAAACAATAGTGTCAAGTTAGAGTGAGAAAGTTTATTGTATAAATGTTTTGAAATTTCTAAATGCAAATGAAATTTATTAACGAATAAGCTTTATTGCTTAAATGTATTCATTTGATTTTCTTCCATCGTATTTCTTTTTTTAAAGATATTACAGTAAACGTACATAAATATTTCTAATAATAGTTTATTGCCTTTAATTATTTGCATAAGAATCTCGAAGTGAAGATGATGCGACCTGTGCTGATGGCATCATTGGCAATGTTGTTAAACTGGCTGTGAACAAACGTGCACTTACTGAATTTAACATTTGCGAAATAATGGTATTTTCTACCACTTCTTCAAGTGAGTATGTAAATATGCACAGATACTTACAAGTTTTTAATATTAAAAAAAACATACTTATCGGTTTAAAAGCCTAAATCATCTGGTTTTAACAGCGAATGAATGCACTGAGCCTGAGGAATTGTCCAGTTTCACTTTCAATGAATTTTGGAAAAACGGGATGGAAATGGCGGTGTTCAGTTCTAAGAATGAACTAGATAATAAAAACTCGTTTTTATTAGCTTGTATCAATGGCACATGGAAAAATACAACGGAAGAAATGGATATAAAGAAATCTGTTTCAAGTAGGTGTTTAAATTAGTTAATTAAGTATTATTTAAATAATTTTACCATAATGGACACAGACTGATAAAATGCAGAAAGCACCTGACTTTTTAATAGTGATTATCCTTTGTCAAAGCTAAAAGTAACAAGACTATATTTAGCTCTGATAAAGAAAAGTCTCTACCTGAAAGGTCAGCTGCTTTCAAGTCTTCCATTCTCTTGGTACTGAAAACATGATATGAACCTTAATCAGAAAAAACTAGAATTTTGCGCATGTTTATCGAAACAATATCCGTTATAACTTCTCTAAAAGTTTGCGTTTTCTTTATGGTTATCAATAGCCTAAGCTAGTGTTCGCCATTGTAAACTGGGCAACGGCGTCTAGAATTTTGTTACCCACGTCCGTGATGCTAAAAGCAACATTATTCTTACAGCCTTTTTGATACCAAGACGAATGTCCATTGTACGTACATTTAACCAATTCAGTCTGCAAACTTTGGAGTATTTATTAAAATTGCCAATTTATCGGCCTGGAGCAATTTAACATATACAAGACATATTGCTGGAAAAAACTGTTTAATGTTTTTCAAAATAGTTACCATCTGAGGCTACACATTTCTTGCAGCGTTGGAAACATGCTTTAAAACTCCTCTGTCTTATCGCTTCCAAGTTCGGCTATAACGGTCTTTTTGATATCTTCTGTATTTACAAATCTGTGTTTTTTTCAGACTTGTTTTCAGCTTTGGGAAGAGGAAAAACTCTGGTGGAGACAAATCTGGGGAATACGGAGAGTGATAAAGCTCCACAATTCCGTTACTGGCTAAGAACTTTTTGCGGTCAGATATTATTGTGCAGTAAGAAAACTGCCTTGTGTATGAAATTGTGACAGTATTCGGTGGATTCTCTTAATCAGACCCTGCAAAATCTCCCTGTGATACTCCTTGATCACTGTTTGTCCGGGCGGAGCAAACTCCTTATGGAAAATGCCAATGCTGAAAATGATGAGCATTACTTTGTTTCTTGACTTTTTAAACCGGGATTTCTGTTTTCGCGGGGATGATGGGGATTACAATTCCATTCTGTTTTGTTTCAGGGTCATATTGATAGGACAAGCTTTCGTCCCCTGTCACAACTGAATCCGGAAAGTTCGGGTTGGCATCTGCGCCCGCGATGAATTCCGTGCAGGCATCCACTCTGTTTCCTTTTTGCTCATCTGTGGCAGAAACGGGCTACACAGTTTTCTTTTGCCTAAATCTTGCGTCAATATTAGACGAATTGTATCTCGGTTAATGTTGAAGACTTCTTCCACCATTTTCAGGTTCACTCGCCGATCACTTAACAAAAGTTCTCTCACCTTCTCGATTGTTTCCTGTGTTCGAACATTTTTCGGATGTTTCTTATGTTCCCCGTCTTTCAGCTTTTTCCGGCCACCACGAAATCTAGCGAACCATCCAAAAACACGTGCACGAGAGAGTGCATCATCACCACAAACTTGTTTTAGCAACTTGTAAGTTTCTTTAACGGTTTTTTCAAGTTTAAAACAGAACTTAATGTTTGCCCTTTGTTTCATGTTTAAAATTTGAAGGTCAACTAATGATTGCGTGCGGTTGAAGCACGAGAATATATAGGCGCGCGCAACTTGTACTCACGGAAACAAGGATGGTTTATAGATCGATAACACGCATCGTCGTGGTCGCACATGCTTGTTGCATACGTTCAAAGAAGTCAGTCTCGTTTATTATGTGTCGAAACTTGTACATTCCTCAGTGATCACAAGTTTTCTAACACTCCTCGAAAACAATGTTACGTGTCATAATTTACATATCTATGACATCTAAGGTTATAAAAATATAAACTATGTCTAAGGATTTCAGGCAAATATTCCAATTCTAAGTAAGAAAAACAAAGACATGCCTTTTAAACTCATTAGTGATTGAACATTTATTCATATTAATGCTCAATAGAGTTCAGTGAGTTCTACGTGGGCATCATATATTTTCTACCAGGTATTATAATTTAAATTCCCCACCTCTGCGCGGGCTGCAGACCGCGTTATTGCACGGATGGTGATGAAAGTTTGTGTATATGCTATGCAGGACATGGGGAAGATAATTCCAATGGAAAATTTATTAGTACATACGGTTGCCACTAGGGAAAAAAGTGGCGCTGCAAGATCTTGCACAGTAGAGTGCCTTTATAATCAGTGTGTGGCCATACGCGGGACAGTTTTCTATTGGTTGTTTCTTGTCACGTGCTTTTTCCGCCATATTCTGTCCAAATTGCGAATATTAAGCATAGTGTTGTGTGGAGATAAAAAGTCTTTTTGTATTTTTTTAAAGGTTTCAAAAGAGTTTAGTGACCAAAAATGCCTTCCTGCGCTGCAGTAGGGTGTTCTAATCGCTCTGAAGATAATTTTATAATGAAACGTGTTCATTGCGATCCAGAAAGACGATCGACTTGGGCCGCGAAGACGAAAAGATTCAAGTGGAAACCTTCGGACAACAGCTGCCTTTGTGAGCTTGGTAAAAATCATATGTTTCGATATATCGTATTTATTCTACGATAATCGTCTAAAACACCTAAACTTGTGGGATCGTATTATGCAAGAGGATAATATTAGCGCTGCAACGACCGGCGCCGTGGGTGGGGGGCGGGGTCAAACGAACTGCGGGCTGACGGAGCTCAAACGAAATTGGCGTATAATATACGTACATGATAGTACATTAATTATAAACTATACAGGGTGATTCAGAATGATAGGTCATCAATGAAATACCATGTACACTTTGTAGCGGGGAACAATTTTTTTCCTATAAACATGTGTCCGGAAATGCATCCTTACAGAAACTTTCATGTTTACTGCGCGGGGCCCGCTGTTAGGCATTTCGGAGGAGGCTGCGTTCTGATATGGGATGTAGGGTTCCTGGGGATAATATTCATAGAATTATGGTCGAGTAACTTATTATAATTATGTTAGGTAAAAGACTGCGCCAGTGAATTATACTATTCACAAAGTTTATGATAATTTAGGGTTTATCCCACTTACATAAAGATACCTCCGCTTAAACAGGCCCGGCCTGGAGGAAAGAATAGGCACTTAGACTGACTTAACAATTTAACATATAATGTTTATTCAATATTCAACAAATGTATATAAAACAATATTGTATGGAAGGTAATGCAAATGATAAAGATAATTTAAGATATGAATTTCAACTTGGTCAAGCTTCAATTAAGATTCAAATAAAATAGTACAGTTTGTAATTAAGAAATGTCTTGTGGCAATTTGACTAATTATACGTTTCAATGAGTAATCACAATTCCGAATAATAACTTAGAAATTAAATTATGTGGCTTACAACAGAATGATTATCAATTGAGGACTCTTTAGACTAAACTTATAAGACAATGATCAGAAGTTCTTGATATAACAATAATGATATATTAGCAATAGTAATATGTAAATTAGGTATGAATGTAATTCTCAATTGTTCGATTATACAAGTTATATCTCAAGGAAATTCGGGTTATACTGACTTTTGAATTACACAGTGATAACAATGTTCAACAGGAACTCAAATTGTAAAATGTTCTATTTCTCTCGGAATGTAAAATACAAATATGGCTTTAATAGCTCCGAAATAATAATGAATGTAAACTACGGACTGAGCAATCTGCTATATTGTTACTGAATAAAGATCTGAACGTAAGACTTTAATAAGGACAAATAAACAATTAACTGGATGAAATACAGAATTTAGATTAAATTAATCAGGGTTCTTTACGTATAATATGACTGATCTAAGTTACGTTATAATTGTCCTTCCCACTGTTTGATAGAATAATCCGTTCCCAAATTATGAATGTAATATATAAAATAGAAAGAATGAAATTAAGTGAGGAATTAAAGAATTGGCCATTGAGACATTAAATTGGAAATGGGCTGTACCGTGTCTTCTCAATCTGTCCGCTCTTGGATCTTTCTCGTCCTCTCTGCTGCAACAGCTTGGCGGGAGGGGGGTCGTCCTCGTCCAACGGAGTGGCTCGCAGGAAGATCGTCTCTGGCTTCTTGTACTGGATCTGGGTACTCCACGGGGCTCGGTACACATTCTTGCAACATCCCTCGCAAACCATGAAATTATTGGAATTGATGACGCTGGTTCTCAGCTCGATAGAAACTCTTCAAAACTCCTCGATACGCGAGCTAACTAACATTTCAATCTGACGGTTACATTTTCATAAACTACAACTCAACTGGATTAATGCTACAATTTAAAACTTCCCATCTGGAATCCTAGGATTACCAGATGGAGGCCGAATTAGTATATAAATTTAGGAGTAGTTCGCCGCACACTCGGCTACGGGAATCGTTACATTGCTACTGACGAAATTCTTTTACTTAGCATCTCAGAACTAACAAATTCGATGTTCGATAGCCAATCAAACCTCGGCATCCACGTGATCATTCCCTGTCTCCTTTCTCTCTTCAAGATCCAAAGTTCGATCCTTACATTCATCTTTCTTGCTTTCTATCTGTTCATCCGGTTTCCGATTCACTTGTCCTACACTGCCCATACAATTTCGAACCTTGAATATGATTCTAACGATCAAAACAAAGCTGTGTAAACTGACTCTTGCTTTCTCCTTCTGACAAACCTTAAATTGTTGGCTTCTTATTAACAACTCCTTACACCTACGCATAAAAAATATTTAAAACAATTAATACTTTATTTAATCTTTCTCTGCATAAAAACTCTTCTAAACTTTATATAAACTCTTAACTTCTGAATTTAAATAGACAATCCTGAACGCGAATAATAAAATAGCTCATTTGCATAAATAATCTGAATATTCAAATTCTAGCTAATTAATTCTCAAAACCTTACAGGGAGTCATTTACATAATTAGATTGGCCAACGTTTTCCAGTATAATGAACTATGATGCATGCAGCTCACCGTGACATTTTGGACAGTTCTTCTCTTCCAACACTGGTCCATTCTTATATCAACACTAGCTGTTTTACCCGGCGTTGCTCGGGCTCTTTTTTGATGAAATATTGCAATTACTGTGAGTTTAATATCCAGAAAAAGAACACGTGAAGAAAGATTAGAATTTTTTTTAGAGAGAATTCATGTTTTATAGTTTGCTAAAGGGCCGTATTCGGAGAGGCCATCCATTGGGAACTTTTTCAAAGAAATCTTTTTGAATTTTGAACATGAATTTTTACTATTTAAATTTAAAGCTTTTTTCCTTATTCGGGATCAAATTCGAAAAAAATTTTGATTCATCTGAATGTGAATGTACAGCTAAAATGAACACATGAACAAAGTTTAGAATTAATAAACCATAAAGAAATGACATAACCAAGTACCAAAAGGCTAAACTAAACAATTCAACCATATTTTTCAACTGGCCTATGTTAACATTGAAAATTTCTACAATTGCAATAGACCATAATGATACCATTAAACCACGTATCTTGGAACCAAATTGAATTATTATTAACTTTACGTTGCATTCATAATTACACATCATTGAAAGTTGTTAAATATACAGTAAGTATAGCGTAGTTTAATAGCATTGAAAGTTCCAATGAATCATAATGGTTCCACTAAACCGGGTGCCTTTGAAACAATTTCGACTATCATTAATTTTATGCTATATTCATTCATGACACGTCGTTCCAAATTGTTTGATATATTACATGCAATATACAGGGTAAATACAAAAGTCTGAACCCCCCTTTTATTTTTTGAACCGAAGCAGATATGTCAATTTTGATGAATCCAATGAATAGGAAGTTGTGGGTGGCCTATCCCATGGTGCACTTTTCATCATCCCAAATATTCAAATTAATAATAATAATAATTGTAACAACTACAAGGGAGTAACCAACCGGATATATTCCGGAAGGTAAAACCCTGTGTAGTCCCCCAACAGGCTTACGCCCAAAACGGGGTTAATGAAAAACATTTTAAAGTAAATAAGACAATTAAAAAGCCAACATTAAAAAGAATAAGCAATACAAACAAAGCAATAAAATCACGAACGAAAAACTTAATATAAGCGACCAAGCAATACAGCTAAAAAACCAAAACAAAGTCTAGGCTCAAATAGGCCAGAGTCAAAGAGGAAACAAAACCAAAAAAAAAACAAACAAACAAAAAAAAACCCCAACACCTGGGCAGAGGACGTGGACATAAGACCTAATAAAAGATTAAAAGAAGAAAACGAACATATGACAAGGACCAACAGATCAAAAAATAATAATAATAATAAGAAGAAGAAGAAGAAGAAGAAAAGTAGCCTACTAATCGCTATTTAATAACGTTGGTTCATCTTTTAAAATATTAAATCACTAATAAAATTAAACTCAAATTTAATTTAATAAAATATTAAATTACTATGATTGGAAAAAAAAAATTAATCAATTAAAAAAAATAATAGGTTTAAGTCTGCAACGATTATAAAAATGTGATATTTTAAAGCCAACATCTAAAAACTTGTAGTTCGTTCTAAAAATTTTTGTATCCAATGAGAGTCCATGCCGTGCTGAGGCTTTAGTGAACCTGAAGCCGATGCTTTCAAGAAATTCAGGCGCATCTATTCTCCCCATTATAATGTGCTTCAAGATTCTATTAATGTGCATAAATTAGGACACATTCAAAATTTATCTCAAAAACCGTAAGGGATAGAGTAAAAAACCCAATCGCAAAATTGTTCAGCATAAAAAAACCAAACAAAACAAAAAAAATCATCCAAATCGGACCAACCAATCACCTACAATCACGTGGTGAACTGTTTGTAGCTTACAAACAGTCACACTTCACAAGGAAAACTGAATGTTGATATTTCCACCATGTAAAGCATGCAAATCAAAAAATTAACATAAATCACCATACTCAACTTCACTTTCATGCGGAAAAGCAAATAAAAGGCATGTTTCAGCACACAGAAGACAGAACAATTCCAGGATGGCAAGCTACACTGTTCCGGAAATGGTCAACATGATCTTCTGCTTGTGGGTGATTGGTTGGTCCGATTTGGATGATTTTTTTTTGTTTTGTTTGTGGTTTTATGCGGAACAAGTTTGCAGTTGGTTTTTTTTCTCTATCCCTTACGGTTTTCGAGATAAATTTTGAATGTGTCCTAAATTGCATATTTGGGATGATGAAAAGTGCACTATGGGATAGGCCACCCACAACTTCCTATTCATCGGTTTCATCAAAATTGACATATCTGCTTCGGTTCAAAAAATAAAAGGGGGGTTCAGACTTTTGTATTCACCCTGTATAACAACTTGGAGTAGCGTATCATGAATGAATATAACCTGAAATTAATGTTAGTCGAAATTGTATTTAATACACATGGTTTAGTGGGTTCACTATGGTTTTTGGTACTATAAATGTTGAGATATAGCATGTTATATATCAAACAATTTGGAGTGACGTCTCCTGAATGTATATAACGTAACATTAATGATACTCGAATGTGTTTTAAATACATCTAGTTTAGTGGAACCATTATGGTTCTTTGGTACTTTCAATGCTGAGGTATATCAAACAATTTGGAGTGAAGTCTTATGAATGAATATAAAGTGAAATAATGGTAGTCGTAATTGTTTTAAAGGCAGCTTGTTTAGTGGAACAATTACGGTACATTGGATATGGCATGTTATATATCAAACAACTTGGACTGACGTCTAATGAATGTATATAATGTAAAATAATGATAGACGAAATTGTTATAAAGGCACCTGGTTTCGTGGAACCATAATAGTTCATTGCAACTTTCAAAGCTAAGATATGGCATGTTATATATCAAACAACTTGGAGTGACGTCTCATGAATGAATATAACGTGAAATTAATGGTAATCATAATTGTTTTCAACACACCTGGTTTAGTGGAACCATTATGGTTCTTTGGTACTTTACATGTTGAAATATAGCGTGTTATATGTCAAACAATTTGGAGTGACGTCTCATTAATGTATATAACGTAACAATAATGATACTCAAAATTGTAATAAAGGCACATGGTTTTGGTGGAACCATTATGGTTCATTAGAACTATCAATGCTTAGATTTGGCATGTTGTATATTTAACAACTTGGATTGATGTGTCATGAATGTATGTAACCTAAAATTAATGATAATCAAAATTGTTTTAAAGGCACCTGGTTTAGTGGAACAGTTATGGTTCTTTGGAACTTTCAATGCTAAGTTATGGCATGTTATATATCAAACAATTTGCAGTGACGTCTCATGAATGTATTTATCGTAAATATAATGATAGTCGAAACTGTTTTAAAGGCACCTGGTTTAGTGGAACCATTATGATTCATTGGAACTTTCAATGCTATTAAATTATGCTATACTTATATTCAACAACTTTCAATGATGTGTAATTATGAATACAACGTAAAGTTAATGATAATTCATTTTGGTTCCAAGGTACGTGGTTTAATAGTATCATTATGGTTGGTTTGGTTGGTTTGGTTTGTTTGGTATTAACGTCCTTTTCAACTGCTATGGCCATTTCAGGACGGCGTTATAGGGGCCGCAAATTTTGCCTCGCAAGGGTTCTTTAAGGTGCAGCCGGCAAACGACTACAAGAGACCAACGGCTTTACTTCCCTTCCGAAGGAAGTGCGTGATCTCAGGATTTCCCCCTGAAAAATCCTCGTCGTCCTCGGCCAGGATCGAACCCGCGTACTCGGGCATCAGAGGCGATCACGCAACCCCTGAGCCACCGAGACCGATGTATCATTATGGTCTATTAGAAACTTTCAATGTTAACATAGGCCAGTTGAAAAATATTGTAGAATTGTTTAGTTTAGCCTTTTGGTACTTGATTATGTCATTCTTTTATGGTTTATTAATTCTAAACTATGTTCATGCGTTCATTTTAGCTGTACATTCACATTCAGATGAATCAAAATATTTTCGAATTTGACCCCGAGCCTGCGAAAAAACCTTTCAATTTAAATAGAAAAAATTCATGTTCAAATTTCAAAAAGATTTCTTAGAAAACGTTCCCAATGGATGGCGTCTCCAAATACGGCCCTTTAGCAAAATATAAAACTTAAATTCTTTCTAAAAAATTCTAAATTTACTTCACGTGTTCTTTTTCTGGATATTAACTCACAGAAATTGCAACATTTCATCAAAAAAGAGCCCGAGCAACGCCAGGTAAAACAGCTAGTCTATATATATAAAGAAGGATGTTTGTGGGTCTGTGCGTCTGTGGGTCTGTGGGTCTGTGTGTGGGTCTGTGGATCTGTGTGTACGTTTTTTATACAAATCTACAGTTTTATTCTGATCTTGATAAAATTTCGCATACATGACCTTTAAAGCATGAGGAAGGTCACTGTCTACCTCAGATTTCGGAAAAATAATAAATATCGATAAAAAATCGATATTCATGGTTATGGCAAGGCATATTAATGAGAAATATCTCATGACCAACAATGCAAGGCAAAGTTGGTACAACAATAGGTATCAACAATGGTATCAGCACGCAATTCACAAACACACTGCATGAACCAACAATATATATCTCATGACTAACAATGAAAGGAAAAGTTTGTGCAAGTGTAATTATCCCGGGCAACGCCGGGTACCTCTTCTAGTCTATCTATATATATAAAGAAGGATGTTTGTGGGTTTGTATGTATGTTTTTTATACAAATCTACAGTTTTATTCCGATCTTGATAAAATTTCGCATACATGACCTTCAAAGCATGAGGAAGGTCACTGTCTTCCTCAGATTTCGGAAAAATAATAAATATCGATAAAAAATCGATATTCATGGTTATGACAAGGCATATTAATGAGAAATATCTCATGACCAACAATGCAAGGCAAAGTTTGTACAACAATAGGTATTAACAATGGTATCAGCACGCAATTCACAAACACACTGCATGAACCAACAATATATATCTCATGACCAACAATGCAAGGCAAAGTTTGTGCAACAATAGGCCCATTGTGTTCGCATCAACAATGGTTTCAACGCGCAATTCACCAATAACAATGAGCACAGAATGATGATGTAATGTTAAAGCAATCTTTCCAAGAATTATAACAATGAACATAAAATGATGATGTAATATGGATAAGTTTCAATTTGTAACAATGCATAGAATTCCTGTTATTCAGGCTTTTCTTAGAAAAGAGAGTTCTTAGTACTTAACATTTTCTTGATAATCTTTAAAAATGATCAGTAACTGGAGATAATGGAGAGTTAGCAGACTATTGAGAAAGAGTGGAAAGACGACAGAGGAAGCACTCCTTTAGCTCCGTGATGTATTGAGCAAATGGGAAGCAAGTAAATAGAAGAATCGGCGACTGCTAGACTGCACAGAGTGAAGAATGGCCAAGTTTTGCTTCAACACATCGAGAGAAGAGTGGAAATTGCAACAACACTAAGATTACGTGAGTAAGAAATTATTTAGACTAGCAGGGGCATCCTTGGAGAGGTCCAGCACCATTGTGAGCCTTTAAAAAGATTTTTTTCGAAATTTTCAATAAGATTTTTTACTGTATTAATTCTAAGCATTTTCATGTGTTTATTTTTAAGATATTGCAAAATTTAATTTAATTTTTTGAGATTGTTCTGTTTACATCCAAGTGTAATTATCCAGGGCAACGCCGGGTACCTTTGCTAGTATACATATATACATACATACATACATACATACATATATATATATATAGATTTTGGCCCTGAAAAAATCCTCGTCGTCCTCGGTAGGGATCGAAGCCACATCTACGGGAATTAGAGCAACACCACCTAGACAGAAGGCCTGATAACGGAGACATCATACACTGTTACATCATCATTAGTCGACCAAATTTAGGGCTTATTATTGGTAGAAATAGGATTAAAAATAGTCGACTAATGATGATGTAACAATGTATGGCGTTTCCGTTATCAGGCCTTCTGTCTGGGAGGTGTTAATCAGAGGAGATCACGTAACCACTGAGCCATCGAGGCCAATAAGGAAATTAAAGTCGTCTGCTAGACAGAAAGTAATGCCCACGCAAATGGCCAGAAAGCGCCCATGAAAAAAAATCACGCCTTAAACAATGGAGTTTCCCATCCTGTATTTCTTCATACATGACCATAGTCAAAGTAATTTTTATGGCCTATTGTTGCAAAACTTTGCTGTGCATTGTAGGACATCACATACATTGTTGGTCCGCGCATATCTTAGGCTCATGTCAGGCAGCCAACTTTTACCCTTCCCCATTGGGCCAACCTGACACTCGGCACATTTAAACCTTACATTTGAACCTAACGAACATCTGGTGCAAGTATGAGCTCAAAAGGTTAAGTGGTTCAAAAGTTTTAAGAACATTTACAGAGCACCCTGAATTTTTTATAGACCTTTCCGTTGAAACCGAAACTGGAGTAACTGCGCAGAAGCCGGACAGCAAAAAACTTGCGTTTCCTGCCTTGAAATGTGCAAAAACTACTACACATCCGGAGGAAAACGGACTTTTTTTTGCTGCCCTGCTTCTGCGCAGTTATTCCAGTTTCGGTTTCAAGGAAAAGATAAGCATCTTTTTTTGGCGCCATCTCTTGAGTAAACAAACAAACATAAACCAAGATACATGTATATGATTTTTACCCCTTCTCTTCTACTTTGGGGACATGTAAACCTTACTCTGGAACTAACGAATATATGTTGCGAATATGAGCTCAATCGGAAAAGTGGTTCAAAAGTTTTTAGAACATTTACAGACGCACACTGAGCCTGAATTTTTATATATAAAGACTAGTTGTTTGTTTATAATTAACTCATCTATATTGCAATTTAAAAGCAATTTACTTCATTCATTATATATCAAAGTCACTTGTTATGCGGGAATCTTTTATTTATTATTTAATAGTTTATAAATAAATGAGATTATTCCTTTATGAACTCTACTTTCTTAAATATTGTAATTCTTAAATTACTATTTAAGCTCGTTCAAATAGGCGCAATACGGATTGGTTAAATTAATCTTTAATTTGACATTAATTAGCGCAAAGATCCCCCTCCCTCCATACAGTCTGATTTAATAAAAAAAGGCGGATGGAGGGGAAGACAGAGGGTAGAGTCCATTTCATTTTTAGGATGACAGACTTGATATAGCTACTTCCCCCTCCAGCTATTAAAGAAAATTAGGTTTCCCTTCTCATCCACTAAACTGTAAGGAGAATTAAAATGACTGTCTTAAAATTTTGAAGCTTTAACACAAAAGCTACAAGTAAAATATATACTAAAAATATAATTAAATTACAGAAAAAATATAAATAAAACAAAATAATTACAGATAAATTATTCAAATAATACAAATGAAATTGTAACAACAAAAATACATAAAA
>JAHWFO010104798.1:62989-77069 GCA_023313115.1 Rhysida immarginata
TCTGGCTCTCAAGCCAACTTTACGTAATCTGTTCCGGATTGTTTGATTTGAAACAGCTACCCCAGTTGACATCTGCAGGTCATTTCTCAGGTTTCTGTCCGTTGAGGTTCTTCGGCGCAGGGCACAGTTCCGCACATCACGATCTTGATTGGCGGTTGTTGGCGTCGGCGACCTTGCCCAGCTCTTCGTGTGTACTCGCCAGTCGCCTGGAATCGTGTCCACAGTTGGAGAATGACGGAAGAGGACACATTGAGAGCATTTGCCACAGTCCGAAATGATTGACCCGTTTGGAGCAATGTTACAGCTCTCGCAGCTTCTACTGCTTCAAGATGCCTTCGTGGTGTGTCAGAGCACTAACAACTACGTTCCAGGAATGCCTGCACCTTGTAATGTTCGACCGTTATATCCAAGCAAAGAGTGTACTGGCATGTAACCACTTTGTTTTCCGGGGGGGTTATATTGCCATGCATATTTCTCAGTACATCTGGCAGTGAAATGTGTTGGCTTCAACCATTCCCGATGAGGGAGATAGTAGATTTCATGTTGCAGAAGATGAAATTGATAAAAAGTATTATTTACTCCCTCTGTAGGGGAGTCTACAAGTGTTCCTTTAATTGTTTTGAGCAGTGTAATAAGATAGATTCTCACAGATGTAGTGATTTCTGTACCGAAACAATTTTTCACCAAAGAGAGTGAATTAAACAGTGTTAATGTTAGGTTACGGAAACATTGAGTACGATTATGTTAAGACACCCATGCAAAATGTTTAGAGATCTGTCCAGCGCATGTAGATTTTCATTGTAAACGGGCCAAAGTGATAGATGACTTATGACCGCAGATGATGCTTAGGAAAGATGCTTATGACCGCAGATGACGTAGCATTATACACTTGATGCTGATTTGTTCAATACTGGCATAGATACCATTGTAACAATAACTCAAACAAGCATGCAGCATAATTGGGAAAATAAATTGTATAGTCTCCATACTCTCGTTAATAAATTTCTGTATAAGATGATTGAATTTACGCAATGAGATATCTTATTATGCTACTTAAAGACTGAATATTTTTTGAACTGAAAATTCTTTGGGCGCACCGCGTACAAACTTTTTTCTGGACAATGAACGTGTCTCATGCGTCACCCTCGGAAGTGAAACGCCCATACGGGTAAATTCTGGTAAACTTGGGGGGAGCCGAGTTCAGGTGAACTTAGACGAGTTTAGCCGATCGACCGAGAAGCAGACGTAACATGTAATTAAAGATAGTAGAAACTTGTTCAGTAGCACGATCATATGGTACCACCGGAAACTTTCAATGCAAAGACATGGGATATATTATATCAAGCAACTCGTAACGATGTGTCATGCAGGAATATAGTGTGTAATTAAATATAGTAGAAACTGGTTTAGTTACCATATGGTACCATTGATAACTTTCAATGCAGGCTATATCAAACGACTCGTAACGGCCTGTCATGCATGAATATAACGTGTAGTTAATCGTAGTAGAAATTGGTTTAGTAATACGATTTCTATGGTACCATTTTGTAGCATCGGAAACTTTCAGTGCAAAAACATGGCATGTAATATATCAAAGAACTCGTAACGACGTGACATGGATGAATTTAACGAGTAATTAATGATGCTTGAAATTTGTTTAGTAGTACATGTTCTAATGGTATCATTTCAGTGCTAAGTATGGCATGTAATATAACTAACAACTCCTAAAGATTTGTTAGGCCTGCTGTTATCCATAAATAATTGCTTTCCACAACAAATTGCTGTTAGGCCTAACATTATCCCTAGCTAACTTTTGTTAGACATATTATGCGCTTGATTCAACAATAGATGTACGCATAAAAACTTTAGCAATGTAAAATGAATAAATGATAGATGCTTACACAGAATACTTCAATAATTGACGCTCACTTCGTTTAACATTATTCAGGGTGTTTTTGAATTGAGTACAGATTTTTTGGGAGATGATAGAAGAGGTCCTTAGAAGTATTTTTAGTCATATGAACATGGGGTCCCCGCAGCTCCGTTTACTTATAATACTGCATTGAATAATCAAATAACACCGGGACGCAGTGTGCGTTGGTAGGCCTAGATTATTTTATTTTTAACAATTAACACAAGCAATCTACTGTAATAACTTTTAAAGTAATTGTTTGCAAAGAACTTTCAAGGTGCACGTGCTTGTTTGTTGAAAAGTCTTAGGACAACTTCGTCAAGGAGATTCCATGGTATCCAACCCCTTTGTAAAATACGATTACTCCATATGTAAATGGCGGTCATTTCGAACAATTACTGTAAAAGTCATACAGTAGATTGCTTGTGTTAATTGTTAAAAATAAAATAATCTAGGCCTAACAACGCACACTGCGTCCCGGTGTCATTTGATTGTTCAATGCAGTATTGTAAGTAAACGGAGCTGCGGAGACCCCATGTTCATATGACAAAAAATACTTCTAAGGACCTCTTCTATCATCTCCCAAAAAATCTGTACTCAATTCAAAAACACCCTGTATAAAATGCCTAGAAAAGAAAAGGCTTTTTATTTGTTCGATTATACAGGATGATTAAAATTCAATGTGAAAGACTTTTAGGGGAGGTAGTATAGGTGATTCTTACCAAAAAATTCATATAAACATGGGTCCGAATTTGAATGATAACTGAGATATGAACAGAAATTAAAATAAAAAATAAATTATAAAGAGGGTTTTATTGTACGCCAAATTCAGCTGTTTAAATTATGATGAAAAATAGGAAAGAAAATTCCGCAGCCTGGATTCGAACCAGGAATCTATGACTAAGACCGCCAACGTGCCAACCAATTGCGCCACTGCGGCCATAAAAGCTGACCGTTATTTACATGACCTTTGGGCTTGGTTGGAGCAGTTACTTAGTTCGCAGGCCTGATTTTTTCTTTAATGAATTTACGCCTTAAGAAAGATAGTCCCGGCCTGCGAATTAGGTAACTGCTCCAACCAAGCCTTAAGGTCATGTATATAGCGGTTAGCTTTCATGGCCTCACTAGCGCAGTTGGGGTTGTCGCGTTGGCGGTCTTAGCCAAAGGTTCCTGGTTCGAACCCAGGCTGCGGAATTTTCTTTTCTATTTTTCATCAGAAAGAAAAATGCCGCCACTAAAATCAACAGGTTAATAACTCAGATTCTGCAATGCCAAGAATAATGAGTTTTAGAGGAATAATAGGGTATATAAAACTGTGTATACTGTTAAAATTTGATAGAATTCCAACGAGTAGTTTCCAAGTTCCCAGGTGGCCGAGAGGGCTAGGTCGTAGGCTTTCTTGTTCTCGAGTCCGCCTGGTCGTGGGTTCGAATCCCGCCGTGGCCATGGATGTTTGTTTTTGTCTTGGGTTGCGTACAGATTTAACTTGTGTAAAAGGTGCAAAATGACCGTAGTAGTCGACACCAAATTTTCTAATAAACCAACAAACCAACCAAGTTACGCACTCAAAATCATAACACGCGCTGGTTAGTACCCGCATGTGAGCACTGCTACGATTTTGAATGCGGAACTCGGAAACTACTCGTTGGAGTACGATCAAATTTTAACAGTATACACAGATTTATTTACGCTATTATTCCTTTAAAATTCATTATCCTAGGCGTTACAGAACCTGAGTTATTAACTTGTTGATTTTAGTGGCGGCATTTCAAATTCGGACGCATGTTCATTAACAACTTTTTTGGTTAAGATCACTATACTACCTCCCCGGAAAGTTTTTTACATTGAATTTGAATCACCCTGTACAAAAATTATTATACTTTCCATGTAAACTTTTGGTTCTTCAATTTTATTAATCTCCCTTTCTACTTTAGTTTAATTATTTGGGAATTTACAATTCTTTTTTCTTATTTACATAATTGTATTTCATGTGTTTCAAAATGCAGGTTAGTTCTAGGTATCCGTGGTTGATCTCGATGCTGGAACACGAAAAAGCGCTCCATTTATCCGCCATGGCGGTAAAATCATTCTTTTTAACTTATTGATCATTTGCACGCTTGAGTGGCGCTACAATCGAACTGCTCTGAAAACGAGGCGTATGTTGCAAGAAAATCACAATTATAAAAATGGGTGTTAATTATTGATTGAAATTAATATTTGACTGAGGTAAAAATCAACAATAAATTTAGATTGTTAATCTTTGAATTGAATATATTTGCTTTAACAATTGTTAATTTTTAATACTGGATTGTGTATTTAAAACAATTTTTAACAATTAAAATATACTAACAAGGAGAGGGCCCCAAAGAACAATCGAGTTTTTTGATGCCCTTTGGTAGGATGGTAGTCTGATATGTCCTTTTCGTAAAACCAAGCCCGCAGCCTCCAACTTGGCCTTATTTTCGAGAAAATCCCGTTTAAACTCTGTGTTATATAAATAGTGTAAACTGAACATTGGTAATCATCACAACAGCGGCAGCCGAACAGGTAACGTCGTGGCGTACGAACCGTAAGATCTCGAGTGCGAATCCATCCGTGTTAGGCTTTGTGTTTTTTTTTCTTTTAATGTTTTGTAACTGTGCTGTCGTCCACTTTTTAATATATTTTTCTGTTATAATGAAAAAAATATTTTTAACAAGTAAGAGCAATAAGGAACACATTGTCAACTAATTATGATAATAATATCTGTTATAAAAGTATAGATAATTCAAAAACATATATGGATTTTAAAGAAAAAAACAAATCTTTTAATGTTTAACTTTTCATTTCTTCCTATGTTCAGGTTTTGATGTCTTTGCTTCTTGCCCATATTGGACGCTATAATAAAATAACATAACAATAATCGTTTTAACAAAAAATTTCGAAGTTGTAGAATATTTACAGTTAGGCTTCTCGAATACAACGTGCTGAATGATATTCTTCAAAAAAACATTTGAAACACAAATGTGTGCGACACCAAGAACATTGGATGAATGCAGGACTAATCTTGCAGTTGCAGTTTTCCTTTTTCATGCATTCCGGAAAATTTGTTTGTATGTGCCCTTTTGTAGCTTTCCGGGCTTTGTCTATGTGACATAAACGTTGGCATGCGTGTATTGTTCGACTTCCATTTGTACACGAGGACCAAATTTTTCGGTGCTTTCTTGCAAACAAACGAATACTCTTTGCAACAATTTGCCAGATAAAGTTATAGAGTACTGTGCTGTTATGAAAGCATTTGGCCAACTGCAACTTCAGTTACTGTTTCGCCCTTGTGAGAAAGAGTGTGACAGCTGCTGATTCTGTACTCACCCGTTTGGTCAGTATTTATAACGTAATCGGGATCAAAATTAGCAATAATTGTACACGTTTGCTCTTGATATTTCACAGCAATTTCTAATAGTCCTTGATGCGTTGCTGTATCTGTTGCACTTACATATTGCGTAACATATCGTTGAGATATGTGATACATTCTTTTGAAATTCTTCTCCCATCTGTCCGATGCAACAAACTTAAAAGTTCCATCAAGAAATTGGACTGCAGCGTCCATTGCCCATTGCTTCAGCATGTGAGTCGTAATTAGGCCCTTTTTATCGTCTCTTGCTTCAATAAATCGATCATACACGCTCCTGTTTATGACCTCTAACTTATCATATCGGGTGCCGCCTTGTTCAATATGTTTTTTCTAAGTAGATAATTGCGATCTGCTTTTTAAAAATGTGTTGATTGTTTGCGCAAAGAATTTATCGACCATTTCGGATGTGAATGGGCCAATTCTACAGCTTTAATTTTGAGTGTATACGGATTTTTATCGAGCTTTTCTGATTCTTCTTCTTAGCTGCGTGTCGCTTTTTGTTTTTTGGATACAGGATCACGTGTATCTTGTTCTAATACCATAGCCTCTTTTTCCGTGAACTCCATTTCGTCGATCATTTGTATAAATCTTTGGAATAATTCTTTGCCTAGGAGAATTGATCGGTTGCTAATTGTTGTACTCACTGTATCTGTTATGACATTGGATTCAATCAGCAATTTTCGCATATGAAATATTCCATCGGTGAGTTCTTGCTTTTGCTGCACAGTCGCTGAATAAAACAACACGTCAATTCTCTCATCTGTTCTATAATCTTGCTCAATTTCTTCACAAGACGTAGACCTATTATCGCAGGCTCCAGAAGTGCTAGGTATTGACTCCATCGCAGCGTCTATACCATTAACTTACCATACCGGAAATAACCGAAAGAACTGTCGGTCTTTAAAAGCAGAGTTATAAAAATAAAAAAAAAGTTAACGCGTGGACTCGAACCCGCGATCTCGTGATTCTACGCTCGAACGTTAACTACTTGGCTGTTTGCCGTTGTGATAATACAGCTACAGTTGTCGAGATGCAGTTTACACTAGTAATATAAGACAGACTTTAAAAGGGATTTTCTCGAAAATAGGGCCAAGTTAGTGGCTGCGTACTTGGTCCTTGGAAAAGGGCATATCAGACTACCATCCTAGCAAAGGGCATCAGAAAACTTGATTGTTCGTTAAGGCCCTCTCCTTGTAAGAATTATCTTTCATGCAGAAGATAAAGCAAAACAACTCGTTAATTTTAGTAAATAAATAACACACATTTTTATAATTGTGTATCGGAGCACTATCTTGCCCCATATGCCTCGTTTTCAAAGCAGTTCGATTGTGGCACCAATCAAGCTTGCAATTGATCCATTTTTGGAGAGCCACCCTTCTTAGCTGGGTTAAGAGGATCGCAAAAGCGCTGTTTTACGTTTTTCAAGGCATTTTTATAATAGCTGCGAAGTGTATGTACTAATTATTATAATAGTTGCTGTTTACATCTCACCTAATCCAAGGTTACAAAAAGCATCGAAATCATCCATGAAAATTTGATCATTTATACCACATCAGTGTCTGCTCTGCTCAATCGGAACTTATCAATTACCTACGATTTTCAGGGAGATTTCAATGTTGATTTCTTATAAGAAAAATCAAAGCCTTTAATTGATTTTAACATGGTAATGTTTTAAGGCTGGATATCATTCTACAAAAAAAACCCCACATCGGATTTAAATATGTTGAATGACCCAAATGAGTGCACAACAAATTATAGAATTACAATTGATGGAGATTTTTTTAGAAATCTAGAGAGATTTGAATCAAAACTATTCATCTCGTAGTTTAGTTATAACAAGCTCATTGTTTCTTTCTTTCTGAGATTTAGTAATATGAAGAAAATATTGATTTTCAAAATCAACAACAAAATTTAACAGATAATTGATACATAGTTATAAGTGCACACATTGTAGGTCTAATGAGAAAACGAATGAAAATAAATGGTTTTATACATATATAATACTTATTTATGGCTTGTTCCTGATTCGTCCAAGTAATAACTTACATAATATTTATATAATTTACATAAATATTACTTACAATGGATTACATTCGCCATAGAAGTTTTCACTTCGGTCGTGCGGGCTTAAGCACACAGTCGTTCTTTTATTTGGTTGAAATACAATCAGAATACGATCGCTATTGCCTTTTTAATTTTAGCTTGTAGGAGAGACACGTAGGCTAGTGGGATATGTATGAGTGTCAAGGAGGTCTGGGTAGCAACTGCAGTATTTCAGCATAAGTTTGGAGTGAAGGACTTGAAAGAAATCTGTTTATGATAACAGAGCAATTGGATAATCAGGCAATCTTTTTTACTAATTTTTTCATTTAGCGTTATCGTATGGGAACATTAGCACGTAATGAACGAAGCAAGCCGCTATGTAAAAGGTTGACCGGTTAGTGTCAGATAAATGACCAAGACTTCTGTACAGTTACCACTCTGGACCATATAATAGAGTCTACTAAATTGCAACCATTTCAAAATTGACTTCTGGCCGTATTTACCATCTCAGGTTAATCTGAGAGTCAGCGTTAAGTTTTAGAGTCAAGAAATGGAATTTGAACGTTTCTCTATTGGATAACGAGGGTCACATGTGAAGGTTAACTCTGGGTTGCTCAACTCGCACTTTTAATCCGAGTGGCGAATACGGCCATTAAAATTTATTGAACTTTCACTTAATTATTTTTTCTTGCATAATCTTTTCCAGGATTCAAAGCGTTACTGTTCCACAGCTTGAAAGGACTTCTGATGTTTCATATTCGAACATAGCAAAACATAGTCCTTCTGATCGTAACTTTCAACCCATGAATGATGCTATGTTTTGTCCGAGAGCTCAAATGTTAAAAGACAGGAGGAAATAATCAATGAAGACGGCTATCTCGAACCTCGTGCCATTCAAAAGAGGATATATCTAGATTTGAAATTGTAAAGTGTTGCAGGAAATATTCCCGCAGAAATAAATAATCGTTCTGTTAAAACTGTTTCTTAAATTGAGCTGGGCGGAGAAATCAGGGTTATAAGGAAATCAATCTCTTTATGTATACATTATAATTATGAACCATATACATCATGCATTTTGTTAATATCACCTACATTTATTACAAAATAAATTGTATAAAATAAGCTCTTTTGCATATTTCTAAATAACTGTTTCATTAAGTATGTATAACATAATTGTTTTTAGATTTATTGTAAAACATGTCCCAAGAAGAAACGTTTGGTTTCCAGTTAATAATTTTTTAAAAGAAAACTGTATGGTCATAATAAGAGATGAACTTATCAGTAATTACTTAAAGGATATGGAGGGAATCTCACTTGAAGTGAATTAATAGCTAACTTCGAAAATAAAAGAGTACTTTCGAAAAGTGTAATTATCCCGGGCAACGCCGGGTACCTTTGCTAGTCTATATATATAAAGCAAGATGTTTGTTTGTTTGTTTTTTTAATACAAATTTACAGTTTTATTTCGATCTTTATGAAATTTTGCATACTTGACCTTCAAAGCATGAGAAAGGTCACTGTCTACCTCAGGTTTTTGAAAAATAATAAATATCGATATTTATAGTTATGGCAAGGCATATTAATGAGAAATATCCCATGATCAACAATGCAAGGCAAAGTTTGTGCAACAATAGGTATCAACAATGGTATCAACACATAATGCACCAACACAAGGCAGGAATCAACAATCAATATCTCATGACCAACAATGAAAGGAAAAGTTTGTGCAAGTGTAATTATCCCGGGCAACGCCGGATAACTCTTCTAGTCTATCTATATACAGGGTGATTTACATCGAATGTAAAATACTTAAAGGGGGTATTATAGAGGTTAAGATAAACACAAAACGTCCCATGAACATGGGTTCAAATATGAACGATAACTGAGATATGAACAGAAATAAAAATGCCGCCACCAAGATCAACAAGTTATAATAACTCAGATTCTGTAAAGCCTAGATTAATGAAATTTGGAGGAATAACAGAGTACATAAGACTGTGTATACCTTTAAAATTTGATCTAATTCTAACAAGAAGTTTCTAAGAAGTTTCCCTTTAAGTATTTTACATTCGATGTAAATCACCCTGTATATAAAGAAGGATGTTTGTTTGTTTGTGGCTTTGTTTGTTTGTTTTTTATCGAAATCTACAGTTTTTTATCCGATCTTGATAAAATTTCGCCTACATGATCTTCAAAGCATGACGAAGGTCACTGTCTACTTCAGATTTCGAAAAATAATAATTGTTGATAAAAAATAGATATTCATGGTTATGGCAGGGAATATTAATGAGAAATATCTCATGACCAACAATGCAAGACAAAGTTTTTGCAACAATAAGTATCAACAATGCTATCAACACGCAATTCACAAACACTCTGCAAGGACCAACAATATTTATCTCATGACCAACAATGCAAGGCGAAGTTTGTGCAATATAGAACCCAATGCATAGAATTCCTGTTATTCAGGCTTTTCTTAGAAAAGACAATTCTTAGTACTTAACAACTTCTTGAAAATCTTTAAAAATAATCAGTAACTGGAGATAATGAATTAGCAGACTATTGAGAAAGAGTGAAAGACGACAGAGAAAGCATCCTTTAGCTCCGTGCTGTATTGAGCAAATGGTAAGCAAGTAAATAGAAGAATCGGCGACCGCTAGACTACACAAAGTGATGAATGGCCAATTTTTGCTTCGACATCGAAAGAAGAAAGGAAATTGCATCAACATCAAGTGTACATCTAAAGTAAGATTTCGTGAGTAAAAAATTATTTGGATTAGAAGGCATTCTTTGAGAGTTCCACCTATTATGAGCCTTTAAAAAATTTTTTTCGGTAAATCAAGTCCCGGTATATCACCTAGAATGGATTTTTTCAGTAATAAGGTAAATTCCTATCTTTCGGATTTTTCTTAGAATGAATAGCCCTTTCGCTCTATATTATAGTGATTGAGTTATTATTTAACCAATTTGGATGTTTAATTTAGCTTTTTTGAGGTTGTTCTGTTTAACTACAAGCGTAATTATCCCGGGCAACGCCGGGTTCTCTGCTAGTCTCTCTCTATATATAAAAAAGGATGTTTGTGGGTTTGTGGGTTTGTTTGTTTGTTTTTTATACAAATCTACAGTTTTATTCCGATCTTGATAAAATTTCCCATACATGACCTTCAAAGAATGAGGACGGTCACTGTCTATCTCAGATTTCGAAAGAATAATAATTATTGATAAAAAATCGATATTTATGGTTATGGCAGGGCATATTAATGAGAAATATCTCATGACCAACAATGCAAGACAAAGTTTTTGCAACAAAAGGTATCAACAATGGTATTAACACGCAATTCACAAACACTCTGCACGGACAAACTATATACAGGGTGTTAATTATGTACAATAAATTAGTGACATATTCTTCAGGTCAAAGGAAGACGAAAATGTTCTATAGCACTTTGTCTGGAAACGATTTATTTACGCGATACAGCCAAGTAAACCCGTGACACCAAATTACAGGAATTGTTCAAAGTGCCCGCCACCAGCTCGCACGCACGCTTCGGCTCATTGCATGAGCGACCGTCTGATGTTATGGAAGAGTTCGTCGCCAGCATTACGAACGGTTTGGCATGCATTTTCAATTCGTTGTCGCAGATCCATAATGTTAGGAACTTCTGTGCTGTAGACGATCGTTTTCACATGACCCCACAGAAAAAAGTCCAAGGGATTAAGGTCGGGTGATCTTGCAGGCCAGGCTACCGGTCCACCTTGACCTATCCACCGATTCGTGTATGCAGCATTAAGGTGTGCTCACACAACATGGCTGAAATGTGCTGGAGCGCCATCATGCATGAACCACATGTTAGATCTTATCAAAAGAGGAACATCTTCCAGTAATTCTGGCAATGCATAAGGGCCAATTAAGTTATTTCCGACAATTCCACACCAAATGTTCACGGAGAAACGCTCTTGATGCGCTCGATTCTGGTAACATGCGGGTTAGCATCTGCCCAATGCTGGTTGTGAGAATTTACGATTCCAGTCCGGCTGAAGGTTGCTTCGTCCGTGAAAAGTATCTGGCTGAGACAACTAGGGTCTGCATCATGACGACGTTGTATCCCATGGTAAAATAGTTGTCGGTATGGAGAGTCCGTTGGGTTCAGTGCCTGAACCAGTTGCAGGTGGTATGGATGCAAAAGCTGACGGTGAAGAATGCTCCAAACAGATGAGTGCGGAATGTGTACCATGGAAGAAATACGACGGGTGCTTGTCTGTGGTTCATCATGTATGATGTCAATTATCACACCCTCCTCATCCGGAGAATGTGCTACAGGCCGCCCTTGTCTTGTTTGACGGCTAAAGGAACCACGCTCCCTCAAATGTCTGTCGACAGATACAAATGTTCGTTTATTTGGCAAACGTCTATTCGGAAAGCGTTCTTGGTAGAGTCTTCTTGCTTCCACAGCATTTCCGTCCGCAAGACCATTCATTAGGTGCATGTCAGTGTATTCTGCACTGGAATATGTGTACATGACTTTTTTTTTACGTAAATCGTAATGCGTATGTCAAAGCACGCAAACGTTCTGAAATTGATATTCCTAGTGGATGTACAGTAGTGAAACTACAGTAATGGAAACAACCATACACAACTAATGGAACAACCCTAAAGTAGGTTTAAATGGAACAAACCACTCAACCTACTGTTGGGTCGAAACGCTGGAACTGCTAAAATATCGTCCGCTAACTACCGTGCTTCCCTACTCTATGATATTGGATTACTCGCAAACAAATCGTTTCCAGACAAAGTGGTATAGAACATTTTCTAATTCTTTTGACCTGAAGAATATGTCACTAAATTTATTGTTTACTAGAAGAGGTACCCGGCGTTGCCCGGGATAATTACACTTGCACAAACTTTTCCTTTCATTGTTAGTCATGAGATATTGATTGTTGATCCCTGCCTTGTGTTTGTGCATTGCGTGTTGATAACATTGTTGATACCTATTATTACACAAACTTTGCCTTGCATTGTTGGTCATGAGATATTTCTCATTAATATGCCCTGCCATAACCATGAATATCGATTTTTTATCGATATTTATTATTTTTCCGAAATCTGAGGTAGACAGTGACCTTCCTCATGCTTTGGCGGTCATGTATGCGAAATTTCATCAAGATCGGAATAAAACTGTATATTTGTATAAAAAACGTACAGACAGACAGACCCACCCACAAACATCCTTCTTTAAAGATAACTAGCAAAGCTACCCGGCGTTGCTCGGGATAATTACACATGGACATAAACAGAACAATCTCAAAAACTTAAATTAAATTTTGCAATATCTTAAAAATAAACACATGAAAATGCTTAGAATTAATACAGTAAAAATTCTTAATGAAAATTTCGAAAAAAATCTTTTTAAAGGCTAACAATGGTGCTGGACCTCTCCAAGGATGCCAAGGCTAGTCTAAATAATTTCTTACTCACGTAATCTTACCTCAGATGTATACTTAGTGTTGTTGCAATTTCCACTCTTCTCTCGATGTGTTGAAGCAAAACTTGGCCATTCTTCACTCTGTGCAGTCTAGCAGTCGCCGATTCTTCTATTTACTTGCTTCCCATTTGCTCAATACATCACGGAGCTAAAGGAGTGCTTCCTCTGTCGTCTTTCCACTCTTTCTCAATAGTCTGCTAACTCTCCATTATCTCCAGTTACTCATCATTTTTAAAGATTATCAAGAAATTGTTAAGTACTAAGAACTCTCTTTTCTAAGAAAAGCCTGAATAACAGGAATTCTATGCATTGTTACAAATTGAAACTTATCCATATTACATCATCATTTTATGTTCATTGTTATAATTCTTGGAAAGATTGCTTTAACATTACATCATCATTCTGACAAACTTTGACTTGCATTGTTGGTCAGGAGATATATATTGTTGGTTCATGCAGTGTGTTTGTGAATTGCGTGCTGATACCATTGTAGATACCTATTGTTGTACAAACTTTGCCTTGCATTGTTGGTCATGAGATATTTCTCATTAATACGTCTTGCCATAACCATGAATATCGATTTTTTATCGATATTTATTATTTTTCCGAAATCTGAGGTAGACAGTGACCTTCCTCATGCTTTGAAGGTCAAGTATGCAAAATTTCATCAAGATCGGAATAAAACTGTAGATTTGTATAAAAAACGTACAGACCCACAAACATCCTTCTTCATAGAAAGAAAAATAACTCCAAAACCACTATTCCACATAATAAATTTTAATGACTCAGATGTACATTTCGGAAACGAAGTTTCCTTCATCAGTGAAAAGGAAACTTGATGAAGGAAACTTCGTTTCCGATGTGGAATAGTGGTTTTGGAGTTATTTTTCTTTCTATAGTTGTGTCCACAGTTTTTGGCTTGATTCCATTGTATCCTTCTTTATATAAATAGATACATATAAATATCGACTAACCTTATGATCTGTGGATGCTTGCGTGTAGATGAAGGTAGGAAAAGCCAAGTGGTGGAAAAGTGGTACCCTTCCCTCAAGTATATCAAAAATGAATTCGTTATTATAGATTTTATCCATAAAATTCTTTTCTTAAACATCTAGAATAATTGCCTTAGGAGATAAAGGCACTCAAAGGGTGATGTGTTTGAATTTAAAGAAAAGGCATAAACAGAAAAAAGCACCAATTTCACGAATACTTGTCACACGGAAGTGAAATACTCCGAACACTTCTTCT
>JAHWFO010104798.1:77469-91808 GCA_023313115.1 Rhysida immarginata
TTTTTTTATACAAATCTACAGTTTTATTCCGACCTTGATGAAATTTTGCATACTTGACCTTCAAAGCATGAGGAAGGTCACTGTCTACCTCAGATTTCGGAAAAATAATAAATTTCGATAAAAAATCGATATTCATGGTTATGGCAAGGCACATTAATGAGAAATATCTCATGATCAACAATGCAAGGCAAAGTTTTTACAACAATGGGTATCAACAATGGTATCAGCACTCAATTCACAAACACACTGCATGGACCAACAATATATATCTCATGACTAACAATGCAAGGAAAAGTTTGTGCAACAATAGGCCTATCGTGTTCGCAATATAGGCACCACTAGGAAGCAAGTAAATAGAAGAATCGGCGACCACTAGACTACACAAAGTGATGAATGGCCAAGTTTTTCTTCAAGACATCGAGAGAAGAAAGGGAATTGCAACAACATCAAGTGTACATCTCAAGTAAGATTACGTGAGTAAGAAATTATTTAGACTAGCAGTGGCATCCTTGGAGAGGTGGCATCCTTGGCATCCATTGTGGGCCTTTACAAAATTTGTTTCGAATTTTCATTAAGGATTTTTAATTCTAAGCGTTTTCATGTGTTTATTTTTAACACATTGCAAAATTTAATTTAATTTTTTGAGAATGTTCTCTTTACCTACATGTGTAATTATCCCGGGCAACGCTGGGTACCTTTGCTAGTGAAATATAATATGCAAAGATTATAAAAATATGTTTTTAATAATTAACATTAGTTTCATATATAAATTGTTCAAAAACATGTTTAAAAAATTTAATTAAATGAAACACCCCCGCCCTAATACTGTGTTGTGCAGTCCCTAGCAATTATAACAGCACGAATTCGCCGTGGCATGGATTCAATTAGCCGCTGAAAGCGTTGTTCCGTTTTATTTGACCATGCTGATGCAACGGCTGCTCACAGTTAATGCTTATTGGATGGTGGTGGATCCATGCCTCGAATAACCCGTTTCAGCTCATCCCAAAGAAGTTCGATTGGGTTCATATCCGATTGGGACTGTAGTGGCCAGAGGACGGAATTCATTATCGTACTCCTGGTATCATAACATGACGATACGAGCCTTGTGTGACGGAGCATTGCCCTGCTGGAAGTATCCTTCCAATGGGGATAACAGAGTAGTCACGAAAGGATGAGCGTGGTCGGCAACGATGTTCAGGTAGCCCTGACCAGTAAGGCGTTCTTCTACACGTATTCAGCGGACCAAGCGTGTGCCAGGAAAACATTCCACAGACCACGACAGAGGCTCCACCCACACGAAGAGTGGAGAGGTCCTTTGCTTCGTACTGTTGTCTCCAAATTCTTCGTCGGCCATCTGCATGGTGCAATAGGAAACGGGATTCATCCGACCAGCGTCGTCGGTCCAGTGTTGGTGATCATGAGCCAAATGGAGACGTTTTTGCGGTTTTAGTTGGAGATCAAAAGTATCCGGACTGGCCGTCGGCCGTTGTAGCCCATCCTTTCCAGTGTAATATGTATAGTACATTCCCATACTAGGCTCACCCCTTGGATCGACGAGTCGTTTGCGACCAAGGCTTGCCTCTGGTTGGTAAACCCTTGACATTTTTGTTCGGGAAAAGCCTAGAAGACGTGCGATTTCGGAAATAATCAGTCCACCTCGCCGAGCCCAAACTCTCATCCTGCGCTCGAAGTCGCTCAGATCTTTAGTTTTCCCCATGGTGACGGTCAAAGCATTGGCAGTTGACAGGTGTGTTCTCGCTTTATATTCGTATCGACTGTCACGTGACCAATTGATACATAGTAATTGCTATGCCAACGGAGTTATATCACAGTCATGGGTGTTCCTAATAAACTGGCCACTCTGTGGAGATGGTGTTGATCTAAAGAATGGTGCCCATAGCTCCGACAGGCCACCACTACTAGCCGCTACGACTACTACTGCGATTGAGAAACTCGATTTGATAAGCATTGATGCCAGCAGCACTCGATTACGGCAGAGGGTATCGATTCTCATAGGCTGAACACGATTCAATTTTATTGGATGTCGAAATTGGATATCGATTTTCTGTGCTGAACACGGAAAGGAAACTTTTGTGCAAGTGTAATTATCCCGGGCAACGCCGGGTAACTCTTCTAGTGGCTAAATATATAAAATATAATTATACTTGAATACAATATTTTTCTAAACGAACTTACTCAAACCTGCTTGTGATGCTCAAAGATCAGAGACGATCTGGTTATCTTAGTGCTTGGTTGTCTAATCAGCAGCATATTTGTTTTTTTTCTTGCCCTCCAACCTCTTAAATAGAGTGGAATGTAAATAACATCCCATTATCATTGTTAATTTTTATAATAAAAATGTTAATGGACTCAGAAGTATGTGTAGGGCTATTTTTCATCTCAGATACTCAACTACGCTGTAGTTGCAGAGAGTATAAAATATTGAAAAAGAAAACAAACAAAAAAACAGTAAGAATAATAAAACAAGAAGAATGATTCGTGTTATAGCATCATCCACTCTTATATAACCACTCTACGTAATAAATTACTTTTGCCTACTTTTTAAGTAGTAAATCGAAATATTAGACCACTGCTCATAAAATATCTTCATTACTACCGATTAAAATTCTTCTCGTAAAAATTTAGAGCCATATTGAGGAGTAAGGCCTACCCTGGCCTTAGCCCATGGTCCTTGTATAGGGAAGCCGCCAGAGCTGTACAGAATACATTAAGGGGGCACAAAATAAAATTAGGGAGTACAATTTGCCCAGAGCCCAATTTACTAAGTTATGGCACTGAACTAAATCGTTGAATTGATATAATTCATCGCAAGGTCAGACATATTTGTTTTGCTGATGACTGTTTAGGCATCAGTCGTGTTGTTAAATAGTGCTACCGTTGACTACAACACTCGTTGCATCAGTCAACGAAAGCGATGATTTTAACAACACGCGGAAAGTGACCATTTTTGTATGCGGAGAAGGCGAGCTAAATTAAAGTCTGTTGTAGAGCCCCAAAATTGAATACCCATAGCATAGCCTCGAGTGGATTAATGATTAACAAGAGTAGGGGAAGGATATTTGGGGGGGAGAAAGTGAAGACGGGATATCATTCCTAATCTCGAAGAAAGAGTTTTCAAAGATCATTAGCATTATTATTCCAGGAAAGATTAGGGGATAATTGTAAGCCTAGATATTTGAAAGAAGATGTTTGAGAGAGTAAAAGATTATTGTAACAGATAAGCATATTATTTGGGACATGTTGTTTATTACGTTGGCAAAAATTCATTTATTTGATTTTATTAAGGTTCAATTGCAATTGATTAATAGAATTCCAGCGACTTAGGGAAGTTAAGGTCTTAAGGGAAGATTGGGTATAATATGTCGGGAAGACCTCTATTATTTCTGACCTTTTGAACGGGAAGTATTTCACCGATTTTTTCCACCAACGAACTCAGTATTCCGATTTCCTTAAGTTGTCGAATGGCGAAAACGGAAGTTGAAAATTCAGAAGCGTTCGAACGCTAAAGCACCGACGGACAGACGGACGGACGCACATTGTGAAAACATAAGTACCTATCGTTCCCAATAAATTACAAAGTAGTGGGGACAGTATAGAGCACTAGCAAAGGTACCCGGCGTTGCCCGGGATAATTACACTTGGATGTAAGCAGAACAATCTCAAAAAATTGAATTAAATTTTGCAATATCTTAAAAATAAACACATAAAAATGCTTAGAATTATTACAGTAAAAATTCTTAATGAAAATTCGAAAAAAATCTTCTTAAAGGCTCACAATGGCTGGACCTCTCCAAGGATGCCGCTGCTAGTCTAAATAATTTCTTACTCACATAATCTTACCTCAGATGTATACTTAGTGTTGTTGCAATTTCCACTCTAATCTCGATGTGTTGAAGCAAAACTTGGCCATTCATCACTTTGTGCAGTCTAGCGGTCGCCGATTCTTCTATTTACTTGCTTCCCATTTGCTCAATACATCACGGAGCTAAAGGAGTGCTTCCTCTGTCGTCTTTCCGCTCTTTCTCAATAGTCTGCTAACTATCCATTATCTCCAGTTACTGATCATTTTTAATAATTTTCAAGAAATTGTTAAGTACTAAGAACTCTCTTTTCTAAGAAAAGCCTGAATAACAGGAATTCTATGCATTGTTACAAATTGAAACTTATCCATATTACATCATCATTTTATGTTCATTGTTATAATTCTTGGAAAGATTGCTTTAACATTACATCATCATTCTGTGCTCATTGTTATTGGTGAATTGCGTGTTGATACCATTGTTGATGGAACACAATGGGCCTATTGTTGCACAAACTTCGCCTTGCATTGTTAGTCATGAGATATATATTGTTGGTTCATGCAGTGTGTTTGTGAATTGCGCACTGATACCATTGTTGATACCTATTGTTGTACAAACTTTGCCTTGCATTGTTGGTCATGAGATATTTCTCATTAATATACCTTGCCATAACCATGAATATCGATTTTTTATCGATATTTATTATTTTTCCGAAATCTGAGGTAGACAGTGACCTTCCTCATGCTTTGAAGGTCAAGTATGCAAAATTTCATCAAGATCGGAATAAAACTGTAGATTTGTATAAAAAACGTACAGACCCACAAACATCCTTCTTTATATATATAGATTGAGGGACTCTAAAGTTTCGTGTTACGAGCATTGAGGGTTGAAGAGCATTTATTAAATAAGCTCAAGATATATAGGCGGTCAGATAGAAATTCTTCGAGCCAGCATGGGGGGGGGGGGACAGCGAATATTATAGAAAGTGGATAATTAATAAATCAAAAGGGGAGAGGGAATTGAATCGATTTTGGACTGGAAGACCCAAGATCATGTCGGCCAGAGACCAAAGGATTCTTCGTAAAGTAGTCGTTGCAAACCGACTGGCAAGATCGTTCATAGAGTCGACGGAACAACTGTTCGCACCCTGACTGTTCGCAGGGAACTGCATGCAGTGGGTTTTTACGGCAGAGCGACAGCCCACAAACCTCACATCAGCACCAGCACCGCATCGAGGAAATTGCAATGGTGCAAAGAGCGACGACATTGGACTCAGGATCAATGGCGAATGGTTGAATGGAGTGATGACTCCCATTGCTACACCATCTGGCAATCGGATGGACGGCTTTGGGCTTGGAATTGGCGAACGCCCGGCGAACGTTACCTGCCAAACTGTATTGTGCCCACGGTGAAGTTCGGCGGAGGGTCGATGATGGTGGGGGAGTGCTTTTCATGGTACGGGTTGGGTGCAATCGTTTCTGTGGACGGACATCTAAACGCAGAGCGTTACCAAGACATTCTGGACAACGCAGCACTCCCATGTATCTCTCTGGCAGCATTTTGGCAATAGCCCTTTTCTGTTTCAGCACGATAACGCACCTTGCCGTAAAATAAGGGCTGTAGGCACATGGTTTGATGAAAAGAGAGTTCGAGAACTTAACTAGCCTGCACAGAGCTCCGTTCTGAGCCCCATCGAACATCTGTGGGACGTGTTGGAACGTCGATTGCGTGCTTGTGCGGAACGCCCGAAATCCATGACCAAACTGTCCGAGACACTTATGGCAGAATAGCGAAAATTACCTGTCGAAACGTATCAAAAACTTGTGGACCGTATGCCCAAGAGAGTAGAACCTGTGATGGCAGCAAAAGGTGGACCAACATGATATTAAAATATGTATATTTTTTAGTGTTTCTATTAAAGTGATGGTGTCCCATGACTTTTGATAGTGTAGTGTATTACTAGTTACTCTTATATATTCGTTCATGAGACGTCGTGACGATTTTTTTGATATAATACAAGCCATATCTGGTTACTGGAAATTTTTAAAGGGGTTTCATAATGGTACCATTAGAGCATGTGCTATTGTACCTATTCCGGCTATCTCACCTTTGAACTTGTTCGTGCTCTGTCCCATATGAATGGATTGGTGAAATCAGAGTGTGAAAAAGTTAATTCGTTTTCAAGTTATCGTAATAAATAATAGGCGCCCTGCAAATAAAAAAATTATTTTGATTTAGAGACCGATTTTCACTTTCAATAATCGTCTGTGGTAGGTACATACACCCACAAGAGCATGTTTTAATTTTTAATTAGCTTTGGTGGAATATAACTTGTACGAGGGTTGTACCAAAAGTAAGGTTCCCATATTTTTTACAAGTAGAAAACATTGTTTATTGTTATTAATTTATACATCGTTGAAAAGCTTACACTGTTGTCTATTTTTCAACATAGTCTCCATTTTTTTCGACACACTTTTGAAGATGGTGCTCCAGCTTTTGTATTCCTAAGTCGAAGGAGTCTCCCGCCAATCCGTTGAGGAAGCGTGTGCCGTAGGAACCTTCAGGAATGCGTTCAACAATTTCACGGACAGTGACCCTCCGATCTTTCAGCAGCTCACTGTTGATCTTCTGGGCAATCGAATCCGAAACCGGCGGTCTTCCACTCCGTTATTCATAGTGAACTTCTGTGCGACCCTCAGCAAAAGCCCTGCACAATTTTCGGACGTGCTGAACGGACATGCACTTTTCACCATAAACCTCAGTCAGTTGCCGATGAATCTCCACGGGCGGTAACTTCCTTGCGTGAAGAAACCGGATTACTGCTCGAACCTCGCACTTGGCGGGAGCGGCGATCAACACTTCCATCTCTGACGGCTGCCAAGCGAACACTGAGCGCCGTAGCGAATCGCTCGAGAGTGGGCTCGAGAGTGCGGGAACCACTGCGCACGGCACTGTGTTGGATTTAGCCTAGCACCTTCCCTCGAGACTGTAGCTCATTGGGAACCTTACTTTTGGTACAACCCTCGTATTTTTTATTTTAAAAGCTTTTATTAACCTTGCAATGTTAGTTTGTTTAGGTCAAATTTTGTAATCAATATTAAACCAACTTCCCGACAAGCTAGGGAACTGAAACTTGACACACCTACACTGGATCGATGACAATTTATGTTAAAGAAAGAATTTTTCAAATCGGTTCACTGGTTCGTGTTCTAATGGTACAAATTCATTACTACGGATTGATTGTTGTGACAATTGGACAATTTCTTATGGCGAGAGTTAAATGTATCTATTGTTTATTGTTGCAAAATTAAGCTTTATTGTTGCCACTAAAAAAAGCATTATAAAAGCTTGGTTTGAAAAAACCCTTTTCGTCTTATCTTGTTGTTTTCCTTTTCTTATATATGAATTTGTTAACTTTATGTTCTGGCTTTGTTAAACTATTTATATATTGTTGCAGCTGAGCAACCATTCCAAGACCTCTTCCTTCACTTCATCGTCCGACTGAAACCGGCGGCCTTTCAGCTGTTTCTTGAGATCCCTAAACAAGTCAAAGTCACATGGAGATAAGTCAGGGCTGTAAGGTGGATGCTGCATTGCTTCCAAGTTGAACTTTGTTGATGACGTCTACCGTTGCTTTCGAAGTGTGAGGACGCGCGTTGTCGTGGAGAAGAAGTACTCCTTCTGTAAGAAGTCCAGGACGCTTGCATTGGATGGCCGCGCGCAGTGCCTTCACTGTTTCCCCAGATTGTGCTGCGTTAACTGTGGTGCCTTTTTCAAGAAAGTCCAGTAAAATCGGACCTTTGCGATCAAAAAACACGGTCAACATTACCTTTTCCGTACTCTTTGCGATTGCTTTTGATTTTTTCGGGGGTGGTGACCCGAAATGCTTCCATTGCTCTCGGGCTGGACGAAACGATCACGCGCAGAGCTTCGAAGCGCGAGCTATCGTTCTTTCTCACGTGATGCAACACTTGCAGCCTATTGTTTAATTTCCACGTGGGGTTTCGCAATTGTTGAAAACAAAAACTTACGATCCTACACGTCGTCTTTTTTTTTAACCGACGAAAAAAAAAAGGAGGTTCTCAAGTCGACGCGTATATATTTTTTTTTATGTATGATCACGCATAACTTTTTACGGTGTAGCCCAATTTTGATGATTCTTTTTTATTAGATTGTGACGTTATCACGTGTTAAGTAATATATTCGTTTTATAATAGAATTGATCACAGGAATAATAGAAGGTATTATTCAATTTATGTATGAGAATGTGGTAATATAAGTGTTTTTGACGTAGTGGCATATCAAGTGGAGATAATGTGAAATTATAAATTTGGATAATTATCGGAAGGCACATGATTGTGAAATAGCAGAAGGGGTGGAGCAATGACAGGAAGAGACGTTCTTTCCAAGTTTAATGCATATTGTTGATACTGGTCATTGGAATCCCCCAATAAATAGTTATGTAGATTTTTTTGATGAATTGTTTGTAACACAGATTTTGTGTAGTATTCGGAATCATTAGTAATTTTGTGGTTTATTCACTTTTGAACTTGTGAGTTGTGGAGAGGGGAGGAGACCGGATGCGGGCGAAGCTATAAAGGAGTGAAAAACCGAAACTTCTGTATGAGTCATGCTTGAGAGTTGGTAGAGGTAGGCTCTGCGCTTTCTCCTCTCGCATGGAATAACGGAAATTATGGGAATTGATTTGAAATAGCATTTGCGAAAAACGCTGCTGTGCAACTTCCACAGTTAGCCAAGTAGCTAGGCTGATTTCTAAAATTCAATTCATGGTGTGAGCTGGCTCATCAAAATATAAATGGAAAAACCCTTGTTGTGGGTGGCATCTCCTCAAAAACCCCAATTTGACTTTCTGATTCAAACACTTAACCGAAAAAATTCTAAATTTTGCAAGTAAAGAGGGATGTCCTTGTCAATCTGATTGACGTTAACCAGATTCCTTTTGTTCTTCGTTCTTCATTCTTTTATTTTATTGAGATGCATATCTTTTATGGACTGCAAGGAGTAAGAAACGTACCCTAAGTAACATTGAAATGGAGCATGTATGCAATTGATATTCTTCAAAGTCGTCAGTTATGATTGGAATCAAAATATGGAAATTGGAAACCCGACATTCTTCAGAGCAATTGTAAATGAGCAACGAGATATTCTTTAAATGAGCAACCCGATATTCTTCAGAGCAACGTGATTTTCTTCAAGCGACAGGCATAATTAGGAACCCGACATTGAGAAAGGAAGACAACTGCATATTGCGAGATCTTCTGTTGAACTTAGTGGGGACACTTTGAGACTTCCAGTGGACTCACTCACTAATCGATCCGGATTTTCTTCAGATGTGTTTTTGTGCTTCAGAGTGCTAAGTGATATAATTAATGGCCTGTTAAACACAAAAGTGCATTAAAGTGGATTAAGAGTGCTTGACAAATCTGCAGGTGTTTGAACTACACAATTATAAGTAAAAACTGAAATTTGATATGTTGATCTAATAGAGTGTCATGACAAAGGTACGATAAAGAAATAGATTTGAGAGAACTTTCTTAAAATAGAATTTTGAGTAGAACTATCTCTTTCCTCAGAGCAATTGATTTTTATTGACATTTACTGAATTTTGCATGTTATCTTAGATATAAGTACCTGGGGAAATTAATATTAACTTTCTTCTTTCGTGTTAAGATCTATCTACTTTCTTTTTTCTTAGATTTAAGACTTTATTTAATTTTGTATCTCATTGGTTTGTTTAACTTTGAATAAAGAACATTTATTTGATTCCAAACCTTGCTTTCCTTATTGAAATAAATAAGTCACAACCTGCCATTTTATTAAAAGAACCCAACCTGTGTCCTTGGTTTTGCATATTGAATTTATTGAGCATTTTATTGAGCTAGCCGTCATGGAATTCATTTCATTTGATTCTGATTAAAGAAAAAGGGGGGTGGTTCACTCAAGATGATTGAGGCTGCTTTGACACCCATTGTGTAAGATTATAAAAATCAGGGGCATAAGGTTACATTGGCGCCCAACGTGAAAGGGCAGTGTTTGTGAAAAAAGGGCAAGGGAATGTGAATTACATTGGCACCCAACGTGCAAGGCAGTGTTTGTGTAATAAAGCAAAGGTATGTGAGTTAAGTTGATGCATAACGTGAAGAGGCAGTGTTTTGTGTAGAAGGGCACTTACATTGTCGCTCGACGTACTTGGCAGTGTTTTAAAAAAAAAAAAAGAATATATAACTAACCACTGAGAGACAATTTTTATAAAAAATTTTTTTTGCCTGAGGACAGAGGATAGAATATACAGGAAAGTCAAAATGGAAGTAGATGCGTTGATACAGATTGATGGGAATAATGACCCGATGGGAGAGAATAATAACAATGGGAACAACATGCCTATTATTTCTGGCTTTGTGAATTTAATTCCGAATTATACAGGAGATGAAAATGGAACTGATTTAGATGCATTTATTGCTAGTTTGGAAGAAATTGCAGCTTTGGCTCAATGGACTCCAGAAGTTAAATTGATGGTATTGAACTCGAGACTAAAAGGAACAGCTGCTAAGGTATTGCAAGATCATAGATTGTATAGAGTGAATAATCAGGAGGCATTAATTAAAAGATTAAGAGATATATTAGGTAAATCAAAACCTAGAAGAGATTACGCTAAAGAGTTTTATGATGCAAAACAGGGAAAAAGAGAAAGTATTCAAGAATATGCAAATAGATTGGAGATAGCTTATGATAAGATGACAGAAGGAAGGGAACATGATGAAGAGAGAAGGGAAGAAATATTATTTGATAGATTTATGAGTACAGTTTTGATGAAACATAGATTATTATTGGGATAAACCAAAGAATTTTGAAGAAGCTAAGAAGGAGGTTTTGTTGTCAGAACAAATTCAAAGAGGAACGAATGATGATAATGATTGGATAAATTCAGTAGAGAAAGTGGAAGTCAATAAGCAGATTGCAGATCTAAAAAAAGAATTAGGAGAAGCTTGTAAGGTTTTTGCAGAGACAGATAAAGCGAGAAAAAAATTGTTGATTGAGACAGGTTAAATATTTAGGCCACTTAATTGGATATAAGAGAATTTTGCCTGATCCTAAGAATATTGAAGCAATATTGAATCTTCCTAGACCTATTAATGTTAAAGGAGTTAGGTCAGTGATTGGAGCAGTTAATTATTACAGGCAGTTTATTCCAAATATGCCAGAAGTAATCGTTCCATTGACGGAACTCACAAGGAAGAATAAAAAATTTGTATGGACTGAGGAATGTGATTTAGCATTTAAGAGGATAAAGGAGTTATTGTGTAATGCTCCAGTACTAGTATTACTGGATTATGACAGAGAGTTTTATTTGGATACAGATGCTAGTAACTTTGCTGTAGGTGCAGTATTGCAACAGAAACATGATGGAGGTTTTAGACCAATTGCATATTATAGTAAAAAATTATTGGGTTCTCAGACTCATTACAGTACTATTGAAAAGGAAGGTTTAGCAATAATGATGGCATTAAACCATTTTAGAAGTATAATTCTAGGACATAAGACAATAATTAGATCGGATCATAAGCCGTTAATGTTTATTAAGAATATGAAGGATTCTAATCAGAGACTTTTGAGGTGGTCATTAGAGTTGGAAGAATTTAACTTAGAGGTAGAATATATTAAAGGAAGCCAAAATGTAGTGGCAGACCTGATGTCGAGATCAGAGATCATAGAGGTGAATGAGATCTCATGTTTAAATGAGAATAATATTAGAAGAAAAATAATTGAGTCCCAGAAGGAGGATTCTATGTATTTGGATATGCAAGCAGATCAAATAGACTGTATTAAAAGGAAGAATGGAGAATATAGGATAATGAATGGTATAATAATGTGGAGATATTATTCCAGGGTACCTAAGAGGGAAAATGTTTGGAAAACATATGTTGGAGAAACAATGCGGTGTGCATTAATTGAGATTACCCATGCAGGAAAATTAGGTGGACATAATGGAGTAATTAGAACCATGTCCAGGTTACATAAATGGTATTATTGGGAAACTATGTATAGAGATGTTAAAAAGTTTATTAAATATTGTGAAATTTGCCAGAGATGCAAATTGGTTAAGGGCACTGCTCCTTTCCAAGAGGGAATTGTAGCAGATTATCCATTTCAGAAGATTTCGATGGATATTGTTGGTCCAGTGGAAGAATCAAATGATGGGAATAAATATATTTTAACAATCATAGATGTTATGACAAGATTTCCGGAAGCTATTGCTTTAAAGGACCAGAATGCAGCAACAATTGAGAAAATTGAGAAAATTAGGTATTGCAAGATCATAGATTGTATAGAGTGAATAATCAGGAGGCATTAATTGAAAGATTAAGAGATATATTAGGTAAATCAAAACCTAGAAGAGAAAGGGGGGTGGTTCACTCAAGATGATTGAGGCTGCTTTGACACCCATTGTGTAAGATTATAAAAATCAGGGGCATAAGGTTACAAGATACAGTATCCCTCGAAATTGGTCCCATTTAATTTTGAAAAAAAAATTCCACCCCTAAGGGTGGAAAAATGGGGGATGATTGATTTTCACGTATTGACTTTTTTCTATCAAACACATCGTAATGCAATTATTTATATTAAATGAATAACAAGTAATTGTTAAAGTACATAACTATTTCATAGAACAGTTAATAATTCATGTAAGGTGAGTAAGTAAGTACAAATTCGTCGGTTTAATTTTTTTTTTTAAATTTTATTCCCACACAAATTTTCGTTTTCATTTGTACGACCCTTATAGTTATTCGAAATAAAGATAAAAGTGCCTTCTCGAGTCGAGTTTAGACAAGATGTGATACATCTGTCAGCTCAAACGGGTCTCATCAACTGAGACCTCATTTGACCGAGTCGTGATACGGCCTTTAGAGAAAAGCAATTCCAAGCTATCCATAATAAAAAGACCTAAATATTACTAAAAAAATTAATTAAAATCTACTATAAGCCTGATCTGCTATATTTTTTACTAAATACGATTTATTATGATCATTTAAGTGAGATCAGAAAATGTAAAGAGTTTAACAATTCCAGATTCTCCGTTTTGGAATGTTGGATGGTGTCTCATTCCTACCTGTACCAGATGTCACACAGGGAATGGCATACCTGCAGAGTGTTATGTTACCCGAAGCTGAAGATATCGTCGACTATTTCGATGGAACTTACGTAAGCAGCACTTACAGACAACTTTTAGTTGTCCGGACCGCAGAGGGGAATATTCGTTTTCGGCATTGTGCTCCACAATTTCCACCATTTGTTTGGAATATCTTTGAGGCAACTGTAAATGGTAAAGCCAGGACCAACAACCATTCAGAAACCTGGAATAGTAAATTTTCAAGTATCGTCGGCCACCATCATCCTACAATATGGAAAACTTTGGATGCACTGCCATTTTGCAGGAAGTTCTGGAAATCCCCCCCACTAAGAGGCAAATGAGATTTTATAGGCAGACGCAGATGCGGCTTAAAACATTTTGTTCCAACTATGGAGAAGGACGAAAAACCATGAAAGAACTTTTACGATGCGTTGGGGGCATTATTAAATTTTAATTTATTTTGTATTTAATTTAGTTTTTGTAATAACTTTAAATTTGTTTTATTGCATACAAAACTAATGTTATTTTGAAACAATGTAATTTTATTTAAACATTAAAGTGATTTATGTTAAAAATTAGTACCTAGAAGAGGACCCGGCGTTGCCCGGGATAATTACGCTTAATGAAAATTCGAAAAAAAAAAATTTTAAAGGCTCACAATGGATGGACCTCTCCAATAATTTCTTACTCACGTAATCTTACTTCAGATGTATACTTGATGTTGTTACAATTCCCTTTCTTCTCTCGATGTGTTGAAGCAAAACTTGGCCATTCATCACTTTATGTAGTCTAGCGGCGCCGATTCTTCTATTTACTTGCTTCCCATTTGCTCAATACAGCACAGAGCTAAAGGGGTACTTCCTCTGTCGTCTTTCCATACTTTCTCAATAGTCTGCTAACTCTTCATTATCTCCAGTTACTGATCATTTTTAAAGATTTTCAAGAAATGTTTCAGTACGTAGAACTCTCTTTTCTAAGAAAAACCTGAATAATCGGAATTCTATGCACTGTTACAAATTGAAACTTATCCTATTGCATCATTTTATGTTCATTGTTATAATTCTTGAAAAGGATTGCTTTATCATTGCATCATCATTTTGTGCTCATTGTTATTGGTGAATTGCGTGTTGACACCATTGTTGGTACCTATTGTTGCACAAACTTTACCATGCATTGCTGGTCATGAGATATTTCTTATTAATATGCCTTGCCATAACCATGAATATCGATTTTTTATCAATAATTATTATTTTTTCGAAATCTGAAGTAGACAGTGACCTTCCTCATGCTTTGAAGGTCATGTATGCGAAATTTTATCAAGATCGGAATAAAACTGTAGATTTGTATAAAAAACGTACAGACCCACT
>JAHWFO010104802.1:0-24368 GCA_023313115.1 Rhysida immarginata
TGAAATATGACCATCAAAGTCTTAGCTCGGCTGTATCAACTTTTCAGGCTTTTTCGTGGACCCCTTTTTCGAATTCACGCGCTAAAACAGTGACCGTAAAGAAAACCAAAATAATGGCATGTCATAGAACAATTGATTCGTCAGGAATGAATAAACTGCTACTTTCATGATCATCTTTTAAGCATTGTGACATGGGCACGCACACGTGAAACCATTTTGTCGAGGCTCTGGAACCAAATCATTCAATATTTGAGCAATAAAATAGACGCAAATTTGGAAAGAATTAATTGAATTTCCGTTATAATTTCCGTTACTAATAACTTAGCTAGACCTTAAATTCTCGAATTTATTATTACTTCTATGTCACAGGTAAAGCTCCTTGGAATATTTACTAGATTTTATTCTCATTTCATTTTGGATTTTTTTTTACTATTTATTAGAAGAAACGGCAGAATAATGCTATTATATTTTAATTGTTACTATTGCTTCAGAAAAGTATATACATTTCAATTATCCAATTATATACAATTATTATAGATATAAAAAGCAAGAAAATAAAAACATTTTTTTATTAATATGCTTTCAATGACTAAATTCGTAAAGAAGAAGCTAATGAAATTAGGAAACATCGTCAATATCCTGGGTTGTCGAATTTTTTATCATAATTATTAATACAAATCTGCATTAAAACTTATTTAACTATTATCAGCATAGAGACTGTAATAAAATTTAATTATTAGAAAAGATGTATTAATTTTCATGAACTCTGTTGATTTTTAAAACCTATTCAAAGTTAACACACGAATCTCATTTTTCAAATCATCGCGAAAGGTTTCGGTTTCGACGAGATGCTGACAAACGCCATTAGATGGCAGCACGTTAAAATCCCCCTAGTTTGTGCGTGATGATGGGACCAGCTTTAACGTGGAAGAGACTCACTCTCCCTTATCAGCTCTTGATTTTACTTAGAAAGATGTGATTGGTGACATATAAAAACTCTTTAACTGTAGATTCTATATGAAATTTTTAAAATTGTATTTCGCATGCGCAAATATTTAAATTTAATAAAAATATTTTATTTTGCAAATTTCTCAAAAGGTGAGTATTTTTTTTCGTTAAAAATTATTAATATTTTACACATACTTTCATAAAAACAATACAAAAAATTCAAAACTTTGTTTTGTTCCGTTTTGAAGATATTAGTTTTTAAAGCTCGAGTTACAAGCCAACAACCGCATGGCTACTCGAGGTTAAGTTCTTCAGATGGACAAGGTATCCTAAGAAATATATATTTTGTGGTAATATCCGATTGTCTTGAACATTCTACAGCTGTTTTTTATTCCAAAAATTTTAGTTTCAAAATGTCCACCAGTGGGCGCCTTTTCGGGAAAAACATGAAATTTAACACAATAAACGACCAAAACGGAATACAGAAACAATATTAACAATCCAGAACAAAGAATTATGAGTAATAAAATGCAAAATCGGGAAAAGCTGTCAGTTGTAGGAGAAAAATGTCGAGATTTGCATGCTTGGGAAGAAGAGGAAGCTTTATGCAAAACAGTTTAGGGTATGAAACGTTTGCAGACGTTGTCATGTTTAAGTCGATGTTTCCGGCTGTACTAATGACGGTCTCTTTAGTTGAACGTGCGTTATTGGTGAAGCTGTTTTACGAAAACAAGGGGAATGCTTCTGCTGCAGTTCGTGAATTTCGTCGTAGAAAGAACTTATGGCGTGGATCAATGTCTACTAAAGATATCCGGGCCATGATTAAGAGATTTGAAGAGACGGGGAAATTAGGAGTTCAACCTGGAAGAGGCCATAAACGTGTCACACCGGTACTTGTTGATGCCGTCAAGACAGCTGTTGACGAACAGTCACAGACATCAGAGTTTGGGGGCAGTACCGCGCGTGCAGTTTCTCGACAGACAGGCTATTCTTACAGCACCGTCCGAAAAAGTACTCAGAAACATAATGCACTACTTCCCATACAAGATCCGCCATACCCAGGAGCTGCTAATAGGGACAAACCACAACGTCTCTCATTCGCAGTCAGTTTTCTCAACAGAATGACTGTTGATCTGTCATGGCCTTGGAATACTCTGTGGAGCGACAAGGCTCATTTCTACCTCAGTGGTACAGTCAACACGCAGAATTGCCGCATTTGGGCTAAGGAAAATCCGCGGATCCACACTGAAATTCCCGTACACTCTCCAAAGGTCACGTGGATTCACGGCGACATTCATCCTTGGGCCATTCTTCTTTGAGGAAATCGGTGAACGTGGGCCTGTTTCATGTTCCAGGGGGCCGTCGGTACCATGACATGCTGCAGACGTTTGTTGTGCCACAACTATAGCAAAGGCGGGTCCTTACATCGACCATTTTCATGCAGGATGGTGCGCCCCCACATATCCATGGGTCCGTGTAGGCGTATTGCTCCAACACTTCACAGAGGAACGTGTTATTAGTCGCTCCTTTCCTAATCCATGGCCACCACGTTCGCCGGATCTAACTCCGTGCGATTTCTGGTTATGGGGCTATTTAAAGAGTCTGGTGTATCATGGAGATGTTGCGACGTTGAATGACTTAAAGAACTCCATAATGCTTCATGTGCGAAGCCTCACAACTGATCAGTTACGATCTGCTGTTGAACACACTGTCAATCGACTTTTGCAGGTGAATGAGGGTGGTCACGTGGAGCACCTTTCCCTACATTGTCCTGGACACGATTAACAACTGTTCCTCTTGTGCAATTTCGTCCTAATCTGTTCTTGTTTCTGCAAACTGAACTGTTTTTGTTTCTCCCTTACCTTTACTTAATGTGGTTCGATGACAAGGTGATCAGAAACTAGTCAATAAATGTTAATATTGTTTCTGTATTCCGTTTTGGTTGTTTATTGTGTTAAATTTCATGTTTTTCCCGAAAAGGCGCCCTCTGGTGGACATTTTGGAACTAAAAATTTTTTTTCGAAATTCCGTGAGCACATCTCATGTATAGCCCATACAGAAAATTTCGTTGCATTCCGTTCACCCGTTTGCGCTGTAGGATGCCGTTTATAGGGGAAGTTTAATTGGCCATGTTCAAGAATCTCAATTGCCCGTGTGACGCTATCAACGACTGGTTCAAGAATCTTACGTTGACACCGCCCATTGTGTTCAAGAATACAGCCGATTCAACATGGACTGTCCCACGGCATCAACTGCACCCTCCCCTATCTCAACCTTAGGAAGAAGAGGTGACAGCTACCAACTCAAGGGCAGAGCGGTCAAGGTTCTTTCTTCTCACTCTTCCCCCTGCTGCTCACTCAAAGTTCTAACAAGATGCCGTCATCCGTATGCCTTAAATGCAAGATGTCAGTAATAGATATTGATAAAGCATAAATGTGCTTAGCTTCGTATGAAAATTTAAATCGTCATCAGTAATAAATTGCAAATGAATAAACAAACTTTTTAATTTAACGCATAATTTAATTTTTGCACACCTCAGAAATAAAATAAATTAAATTTGCACAGGTTTCCCACATTATAAAGAAAAAAAATGAAAACAATTAAAGTTCATAAAAAAAAACTCTTTAATATTTAAGTATACTGAAAAATAGTTATTCAGAACCAAATAAGTTATTTACAAATATTGTTCGTCTCAATGAGAAGAGTCTAATTAATTGACTGTTTGAATAAATTTTTCGCTTGCATGAATGCTAGTCATTTGTTCATTTTTAGAAAATAAATGATTAAAAGGCTTAACTAATAATGAAGGCATATTAAAGCGTGTTAACATTTCTGGAGGAATTAGCTGCACAACATTGGTCACATACTTAAAGACAGAATTTTTTTTTTCAAAATTTCAAGATATCGAATCATGAGTTTTTAAGTCAATTTCAGAGAAAAAAAATGTCTGAGTCAGGCAATATATAAAAAAAATTAATAATTATAATAAACTTTTTTTTTTATCTAAGATCATATTTTCCTATCGAAAATATTTGTATTCATATATTTATATTATATGCTGAAACTACAGTAAAAATATTAAAAAAAGAGTACATAAATTTATTGTTTTAATCAAAGCAAATGCATCACAGCGCTTCTTTTCTAATATCTATATTGCTTCATTTTCTATAATTTTTCAATTTGACACTTCTACAACGTCATCCTCAAAATAACCTAATATTTCTTGTAAAACTTTCATTAATGAAGAAGCGAACTCAGCCTGATTCTTCTCTCTGTGGTAGTTTCCAGAAACAATCTTCTTACATTTCAAGCAACCTTTGAATCACGTGATCGTGGAATCCTGTGATCCACGACCAGTTGTCAACGAGTCACGTGATTTGAGTTGAAATGAGAACAGATTACTCTACCAACTGCTGCATGACTAATCATGCCGGCATCAACCTCAACTGTCGTTGACAATCATGAACACACCCATTATGACCACCCGGTATATTTCCCGATGTATCGAACATTCGATGTTTCAATGAAATATCCCTGTCGACCCGTACGAACCCTGTCGAGTAAAACATCGATGTTTCATTTATTCGCTTAAACACAAAATGTCATTTTAATATTTGTTCTTTTTTTAAACACGAATCATTCTGTTTTTAATTATTACAATTGTTTTTCTGTTGTATATTTTCGGGAAAAAAAAGCCAAACAAACAAACATTCTTAAATTCACTGTCTACATTTTTTATTACCAATCTAATATATCCAGAGATTGTAGAAAAAGAAGCATTGATAATTTTTCACTTCTCAACCTATTTCTCGAAGGATTCATTATTCTTCTTGCGTTTGAAAATAAACTTTCACATGGTATACTGGTTGCTGGAATAATCAGGTAGTTTCTGGCAACCTGAAAAAGTTCAGGGTAAACGGAACGCATTGAGTTCCATTCTTTTAGGGGACAAGTAGATTTATTACAAACTTTTTGATTCAAACACTGTTTAAGCTGGATCTTAAACCATTGATCGTCATCGTCACTTAATTTTGAAATTAAATTTTCATGATGGGCCCAAAGATCGTTTGACATATTTTGATGGTTAATTGGCTGTTCTTGTCTGGTGCTTTCAAGATTTGGATTCAGGACGTTCATCAGTTTGTTGATCTGTGAAATGGCTCTTGAAACCGCTAACGGATTATGAAAATGTAGCTTCTTTAATCTACGGTCTAAAAGAGAAGAGAACTCATAGAAAGTAAATGACAGTGTTCAACATTTGAAAATTTGTCAGTGAAGAAGACTTTTTTAATCTTAAGGCCTTATAACAAATTTGACAGAACAGTGAGTCTTTTGAATGGTTCCAGCAATTTTATTACGTCATTTAAAATTTGCAATTCCTGACTACTTAACATGTTAGGTCCTTTTGGGTTATCTTCGGGTTTACAAAAACAAAGCCAAAATGTGCTGGGGTGCCGTAATTATAAAACCATTGATGTTTGGAAAGTTCTAGTATGTCAACAAGATGCGGAATTAATGTATCAATAAGCAAATAAAATTTATATTTGTAGAGAGTTATTATTTATGGTTTTTTAAAACGAATATGAGTTGATAATCGAATGATATATTAATCGGTAGAGCCGTGGGATGTATTCGATGTCATTATCGAACCTCGATGTTTCCAGGTACATCAATGCCAGTTTATGAAACATCTATAGGGAGTGCAAGTGTGACGTCAGTCCTTGGAATTCTTCAGTCACGTGACTCGATTTGGTTCCAAACAAGTCTTCTCGCTTCGGGATTTAACATGGTTCCAACGTAGGGATGGAATAAAATCGTTTTGTATAAGCCCACTGTTTATAACACATTTAGGATGTGAAATTGTTTAGTTCCTCACTGCTCAAGAAGGAGCCAAAACAGCGATTTAGACATCTATCGTTTTCCCAAAGAAAGAAAAATTAAAAGTGAACGATGGCATTCTTTTGCTAAGTGATTAAAAAGCGTTTTAATATTAATGTATAAATTATATAATGGTATTAAATGTCTTAATAATAATATAAATTACACAAATTAACATAATAATTTAAGAGATGTCATTTTTACTGGCCGCCCGTTTCAACGTTACTAGTACGTATATTGCGTGGTTCCAATGTTTGGAACCAGCGATCCCATTTCCTAGGCTCTCGGCCCGTTCATCGCGCAAATGACGTCAGCTGTGACGTAGTCACTTGCACTCCCTATAGCATCGATGCTTTTTTACTAATTTTTCATACAGGGTTCCCACAGAAAATCTGTATCTCATTTCCCTGACCAAATCGTAATTAAAAAAAAACATGTCTTTACAACAGCTTTTCAGACACAATTTTAATATTATTATTATTATTATTGAAGGTTGTGCGTGAGATTCGCTCCGTCTATGAATTCTCCAGTGCTGTCTAGTAAGCAGGGTTTATGCGGTGTGTGTCCACGCTGCTTTACTGCTGTTAGAGGTAGACATTCGAAAATTAATTGTAATGGTTTATGTAAGAAGCAATTCCATCAGGGTGACCAGATACCTCTTGCTAAAAAGCGCCCTCGTTTGGCAAAAATTACGCCCAAAAAATAAATACAATGTTTCTCTTAAAAAATTGAAAAATTAAACGAAGGTAAAAAATTAACATTAATTAAAACAAAAAATTCAAAAACACTATTTATTTATTCAAAAAATTTTTAATTTATAATCCAATTTCTTCAAATATATCAACAACAGTACACAATTCATTTTTTATAGCATCTTCTTGATCTTCATTGTTTTTACTTGCATATATTGTTGAGTCAAATAGGGATAACACAGTTTGTGAAGGAATAAATTTTTACAACACTTTTTCATCACACTGTTATGAATCTTAATCCTCATTATAGCCTCAAGTGAAGTGAGACTCATACGATTTTTTAGTCTTGTTTTAACACATGTCATTACAGAAAATGCCCTTTCTACTCTAGCGTTACTAATGGGTAGACACAATAAGCTTAAAACAAACAATGCAGTATCTTTCATTACAGGCCTTCCAATTACAAAGTTTTTAATTGTAATGACTTTTGGCCAAAATTGTAGTACTGTCTTAGATATACAACCATTGAACACAGAAGTCCAATTTGTAATTAGTAATTGCCTCCACTGGCTTTCTATAACACTTAAGTCAAATCCAAGATTTACAGCTAAATCAAGTGGTAACTCAGAAAATTCTGGTGCATTTACATGAGATATACAAAATTCTGGATTAAAATTTTTGAAAAATAGACAAATTGGTAGGCAGTCTAGTTTGACATTCAATAGCTGCCATGATCAAAAAGGCTTTGCAACGTAACATAATTCCAGCTATTGCATTTTCTGATAAATTACTTTTGTATACCAAATATTATAAGTTTTATGAAAAACTGTAATTATAAAAAATTAATTAATTTCCGTATTATTTTAACTTACCTTTGAACTCCTTTTCATTTTCCCAGTCTTTCTGGTACTTTTTTGGATATTTTCTCCATTTTCCCATTTTTAAATATCGCTTCTATCAGGCCTGGCTTCTATCAATATCATCTGCTTTGCTTTTGGTTATCTATCGTGCAGTGCTAATAAACTGAACTATAAACTATGCTATAAACTGATCATGACTGCCTAAACGCTACGACAATCGAACAGTGCAGGGAAAACGAGACGAGTGGTCCGAAAGCAACGATGGGGTCCTTTGCTATAAGGACGATAGAGTTGATTGTTGATTGACGAGGAGCACGAGGAGCTATGAGATCCAGTATTCGGGAAAGATGGCCTTTTGGATGTCGTCGAAATCGATGTCCAGAATGTGTCGAGGCCTGCGATGCCTGAGGAAACTTCTAAACGTGAGCGGGTGTTCCAGAATATCTGCAACCAGAGGATTTGGGTAGTCCTTGATCTTCAGAAGCAACTTTTTCAGCGACTCCTGTACATAGCTACCAATTGGAGATATATGGAAATCTTCAGCAATAGAAATATTTGTAGCGACTCTCCTGTCAAGTTGGGCGATAGTCCTCAGAGTAACGTTTTGGAAGGTTTGGAGATCCTTCCATCTGGATCTGCATATTGTAGCCCAGGCAGGCATACAATAAAGAAGAATGGTTCGTATAACCATCTTGTAAAGCAAAAGTTTGGTATCCACTCCTAGAGCGCTGTTTCGTCCCAGAAGGGCAACCAGACTGAACTTCGCCTTCTTGGCTCTACTTATCGCATAGGAGACGTGGTCTCCCCAATTTAGCCTGGCATCTACCACCACACCGAGGTATTTATAATTTTTTACCCACTCGAGTTCTTTACCAGAAAGGAAGAGGGATTTCGGGGGTTTTCGAAGTTTCTTCGTAATGAACATCGCCTTGCACTTGTCAACGTTTAAGTTGAGTCTCCACTTTGCAAACCATTTCTCGCACAGATGTAAGGCCTTTTGTAACCGTGATATGACGTGAGCGGGATTTCGGTCAGTAGTCATGATGGCCGCGCCATCAGCGAACAGATATAGCTTGCAATTAGTAAAAGTTGGGAAGTCATGGATGAAAAGGTTGAACAGTGCAGGGCCCAAGACAGAACCCTGTGGAACACCAGCATTGACGTCACAAGGATTAGACATGGAGCATCCAACCTTGACACGAAATGTCCTGTTTGACAGAAAGGAACTAATCAAGGTAATGAGTTCGTCCGAAAAACCGCAAGTAATCATCTTGTATATGAGGCCATTGTGCCAAACCTGATCAAAAGCTTTACGGACATCCAAAAAGACAAGACCACCGTACTTGGCACAGTTAAGCGGAGTGTTTAGATCTGCAACAAGACGCCAGATCTGAAGTTGACAGGAGTGACCTGGGCGAAAGCCAAATTGCTCATCACGAACGAGATTGTTTGCTACACAGAATTCGTCAAACCTCTTCAGAATGATGCGTTCGAAAACTTTTGACAGCACAGGTAGCAAGCTTATGGGTCTGTAGCTGACAGCAAGAGCAGGGTTTAGGCCAGGCTTTTGTATGGTAACTATGACGGACTCTTTCCATTGGTCGGGGAAGTAACCATGTCTCCAGCAGTCATTCATGGCTTTGGTAATGAACGAGACAATATTAGAAGGCAAGTTCTTGAGCGCACTGTTTGTAATAGAATCAATACCTGCTGCTTTCTTGATTTTAAGTCGCTTGATGACGTCGGAGATTTCTTGGGCACTAATGACTTCCGTAGGGGTGGGAACACGATGAAGGTACTGGTAAGCGATACACCCATCGTTAACTATCTGAGTGTTTTGGAGGCTGTCCAAGTTTGTCTCACCAGGCGTGGTAAATTGACTTTTCAGGGAATCAGCGATCAATTGTGCCTTATCCCCGTCGCTGGTGACAACGTTGCCATTGCCTGCAAGCAGTGGCGGCAATTGAATTGGTCTGTTACCCTTTAAGGCTCTCACAGTTCCCCAGAGAGAGTTGTCCTGGGCAGTCAAGGATTTCAGTTTATCGGTCCATCTTTGATTTCGTAGTGCTTTAACCTCCTCCTGCACCTTGCGAGAAAGCCGTTTGTACTTAGTCTTGAAGAAGGGAAGTCGCTTACGCTGCCATAATCTTCTGTAAGAGTTTCTTTCGAGAATAAGACGCCTGATATAAGGAGGCAGGTCGAGGTGTTCAGGACGCTTACGATCGATAGTAGAGGTACTGGAAGTAGTGGCATCGTTGACAACACGGGTGATTGCATTAATGTTACTATTGATATCCTCCTTATCAATAACCTCCTTGTAAGGAATGCTATTTTCCCTAAGAATATCCCTAAAGAGTTTCCAGTCCTGTTTAGAGCGGAGCACAATCTTTTTATCGATGTTTAGACCTTCAAAAATAAGCATCACTGGACGGTGGTCAGAGGATAAGTCGTCAACTGTGAACATATTATAGGGCTTGAGGAAACCTTTAAAAACTGCAATATCCAACACGTCGCTAACAGGAGAGTGGTCGCAGTAGTATGTGTCATCAAGGGGACCAGCAACGAAGGTGTCAATCTCGTTTAACGTGTATCCATATAATATATTGCCGTTTTGATTGGGGCATTTGGAGTCCCACGCGTGGTGCTTGGCATTCAAGTCGCCCCCAATAACAACCGGAATGGACCCAGACAGTAGCTCGTCAAGTTCGCAAGGATCAAGCTTGTGCTTAGGTGGGTTATATAAACAGATAAACTTGATTTCACCTGCGTCCACATCGTTTATAATCACGGAGACTGCTTCCATTCCCACAAAGTCTAGTGTGACAGACTCACGATGATCAATGCCGTCCTTTACAATTATCGCTGCTCCGCCAAAAGCGTGGCCGATCCTTGCGATAAACACTATATCCAGGTAAGGTGAAGACTTGAGTAGATTTCAGGTGCGTCTCGCACACGAAGGCGGCATCGACATTCCAATTTGTAAGGAAATTGTAAAACTCGATGCGCTTGCGAGCGATCCCCCTCGCATTCCAAATATTGCAACGGAGTTTCCCTTGATTAACGATCTTGTATGGGTGTCTGTCCATGGTCATTTGCTAGATTCGTGAGAGGCAGTCTGTGGCACTGATTTTCCACTATCCTTGTAGTGATTTAGCAAATTTCCTAGAAACCTGTACATATCACGCAATTGATTGTGGTCGACCGTACGTGTATCACTAGTATCAGCAGGATTGGATGCGACCGAAGCATAGGACTTTCCCTCTACCACTTTTGTGCTTTTGATCCTCTTGACTTGTGGATATTTGGGACACTTGGTGTACCTAGATGTGTGCTGACCAGAACAACGTATACATTTTGGGGGGTCTTTGCCTTTTATGTTAGTACAATCCCTCGACTGATGGTCGCCAGCGCACTTATTACATCGAGGCGATTCGGTACAACCTTGGGACACGTGGCCAAATCGTAAACAGTTATAGCACTGTAAGGGCCTCTTGTTGCCTCTAAATAACTCAACAATAACAGCTAGAGGACCGACACGCTTCAAACTCAAAAAAGACTTATTGTGTTCATTATTTTCTAGTAAGACCAAAACCATTGGCATCTCTATTGCACCATTTGCTTTTTTCAGCCTGATTGCTTTTTCTGGAAAATAGTTTGCTTTCCTGAGGTCTTCGCAAAAATCTTCCAGCTCGTATGTTGTATCAACATTTCGGACAACGTATTTGAGCGTTTTTTCTGATTTCAGTTGATGATGCTGGATCTTCAGCACATCATTGCTTCTCACTCCGGATACAAGAATTTTATGACTTTCCTCGTCGTGACACTTGATCTTTATGGGCGGTAATTTTTTCGACCTGTGTGGTCGGTAATTAATCTAACCTAACCTTTCGACCTGTGTGGGCGGTAATTTTTTCAAGAGGCACATGCTTTTTGATCTCCTCTAAAATTTCCTTTATTGACTTCCCATGGTGACGAACGATGATTGGTGGGATGTATACTGCTCCCTTTTCACGGGTGACATTAATATGAGAAGAACTGTTCTTGGCTTTGTTAGCACGGAGGGCTACAGAGGCACTAGCGCTGACATCAAAAGTGGACATAACATTGTCGATTCTGACACCTCCTTTGTTCCTCTTATTCTGTGCAGTCCGCCAGTCATCTCCATCAGTGTCAGCAGAGTCATTATCAAGCCTCCTCTTTGTGCTTGATCTTGATGAGGAGCTACTGTCGCTGACCTCGCCCAGACCTGCAGGACCTTCTTTACACTCGTATGAAGGGATAGCATTATCTACTAACATGGGTGAAACGGACGTAATGGGAGAGCCCATAAATTCCTTGATAGCATTGGTAAGGTTGGTAATGCCGTTGGTAGTTTCTAAATTTGCACGCTTTACATCTTCTCTAAAACTAACAATATTTGTATTTATACTGCTAATATCTTTAAAGTTTAGACAGCGCTTCCACCCTTGATTCTAAATCTAGATATTTACTGTTCAGTTCCGCACGTAATGCCTCAAGTTGTCCGTTAATGATAATGTCAAAAGCCAGAAATCTCGGATCCTTACACGCATCTTTATACGCTACATCACAAGGTAACACCTTACCGTCAGCATATTTAATAGTGATGCCAGCGGATTTCGTTGACGCAGCGCCTGACGTCGCCATGAAGCAAGGTGGTGCTGGGTTTTGCCGTCCTTAGAAGGACGCACCTACTCAGAACGACTCAGTTATAAAGACTTAAAAAAGTCCTACCTTGTTAGTCCTATCTATCTTGGAGAATCCACCGATGCAATAGGTACGTCGTCGTCCGTCACGTGGTAGAATCGTCGCACAGTAGCAGCAGTGTCCGATTCAGCCCAGCAGTGTCCCTAGATGACAATCGACAATCGAACAGCGCAGGGAAGAAAAAAAACAAAACGAGTGGTCCGGAAGCTATGCTTCCACTGCCATACTCATCCAGTGTTATAGCCAAAAGAAATACGCTGAAGTAGGAAAGAAGCCAGATGAACCTGTTTAAGTCATCCACAGGATACGGAGGAGTCCTTTCCTAACAGGACGATAAAGTTGATTGTTGATTGACGATAGGACGTGGAAGAGCTAGGTGATCCAGTAGGGTGGGAAGATGGCCTTTTGGATGTCATCGAAGTTAACGTCCAGTATGTGACGAGGCCTGCGATGTCTAAGGAGGCTTCTAAAGGTGAGCGGATGCTCAAGAATACCTGCAACTAGAGGATTGGGATGGTCCTTCATCTTCGAAAGAAGCTTCTTCAGCGACTCTTTGACGTGGTTTCCAATGGTAGGTATACCGAAATCTTCAGCAATGGAAGTATTAGTTGCTATCCTCCTGTCGAGTTGGGCAATGGTCCTAAGTGTGACGTTTTGGAATGTTTGTAGGTCCTTCCATCTGGATTTGCAGGTTGTAGCCCAGGCAGGCATACCGTACAGAAGAATGGTTCGGATTACCATTTTATATAGCAACAGTTTGCTGTCCACTCCAAGCGAACTGTTTCGTCCCAGAAGGGCAACCAGACTAAACTTCGCCTTCTTGGCCTTGTTGATTGCATAAGAGAGATGGTCGCCCCAATTCAGCTTGGCATCTATCACAACTCCGAGGTATTTATAGTTCTTTACCCACTCGAGCTCCTTGCCAGATAGGAAGATTGACTTCGGGGGTTTTCTAAGTTTTTTGGTAACGAACATGGCTTTGCACTTATCTACGTTCAGGTTTAACCTCCACTTAGCAAACCATTTCTCACACAGATGCACAGCATTTTGTAACCGAGATATGACATGAGTGGGATTTCGGGCACAAGTCATGATGGACACATCGTCAGCAAATAGTTATAATTCGCACTTTGTAAATGCTGGGAAGTCGTGAATGAAGAAGTTGAACAACGCAGGGCCCAGGACAGAGCCTTGGGGAACACCAGCCTTTATGTCACAAGGGTTAGACATGGAGCAGCCAACCTTGACACGAAAAGTCCTGTTTGACAGAAAGGAACTAATCAAAGCGATCAGCTCGTCAGGAAAGCCATAAGTAATCATCTTGTATCTCAGGCCGTTATGCCAGACCTGATCAAAAGCCTTCCGTACATCTAGAAAGATAAGACCACCGTATTTGGCGCGATTTAGGGGAGTGTTTAGATCAGCAACAAGCCTCCAAAGCTGTAGTTGGCAAGAGTGACCCGGGCGAAACCCGAATTGCTCCTCGCGAACAAGATTATTGGCCACGCAAAAAGCATTAAACCTCCTTAGAATAACACGTTCAAGGACTTTTGACATCGTAGGTAGTAAGCTTATGGGCCTATAGCTGACAGCGAGGGCAGGATTCAGACCAGGCTTCGGTATCGTAACGATGACGGACTCCTTCCACTTGTCAGGGAAGTATCCATGTCTCCAGCAGTCATTTATGACCCTGGTAATAATCGAGACGGCACTAGGAGGCAAGTTCTTAAGGGCACTGTTTGTGATAGAATCCAAACCTGCTGCTTTCCTGCTCTTAAGATGCTTTATGATGTCTGAGATTTCATTTGTGCTAATAATTTCCTCATGCGTAGGAACACTCTGGGATGGTTCATAGGAGATACACACATCGTTGACAAGTTGAGTATTTGAGCGACTATCGGGGTTTTCTTCACAAGGTGTGGTAAACTGCTTTTTCAGGGAGTCGGCGATCAGTTGAGCTTTATCACGATCACTGGTGACAACATCACCACCTGTAGTAAGCAGTGGTGGCAAGTTGATGGGCCTGTTTCCTTTTAAGGCCCTTACAGTGGCCCAGAGGGAGTTGTCCTGGACTGACAAGGATTTAAGTTTTTCGTTCCACCTCTGACTTCGTAGGGCTTTAACCTCTTCCTGGACCTTCCGAGAAAGCCTGTTATACTTTGTCCCTAGATGACCTAACCGCTACCTATTTATAGCACTTTTATTTGTTTGTTATCATATGACATCATATGACACTATTATAGTAAGAGTGTTACTATAGGTGGACTTGGATAATATAATATGACGTCAGCTTGTATGACGTGTTAGTTTTAGACGTATCTCATGACTGATATGGCCACCGAAGCGCCATCTGAACAAAAAACGCACAAAGAGCCCAAATTTACTATGATTCGCCCAAAAGTCACGTATTTTTTATTTATTCGCAAAAAAAAACCGCAAAGCGCACAAATCAAATTTTAGGCGCCAATGGCCATTAAAAAACGCCCAATTTGTGGTTTATCGCCCAATCTGGTCACCCTGGTGAAAACCACGGTTTCACAGTTCAAGCAATTCTATTGGTTCTTAAGTTGGTACCTAGTTGATAGTTGATTGGATGGGACTGGCATCCAATGATATCGACTTTGAAATTTCTTATATATGATACAGTGAAACACCAATAGGATTAAACGGTTATTTGATAAATAACATAATGTCTCCAGTAAAATTTATTTCCCTGACAAATGCATGAAAATAGACCTACTTCCCTGACCACGTTTCATTTCCCTGGTTTTCCCTGACTATCCCTGAGTTTCCAGAATGTGGGAACCCTGAAGTTGTTCAATTCCACGGTGTTCAACAACAATGTTTAAAAACAAAAATCTCAAGTTTCATGGATTTCCTACAGATCGAAAAATTCTGTGAGGTTAAAAGAGATGCCGTAGCCTAGCCCAATGTTTAGCATCGTCACTTTCGTAAATCGTAATTCATTATAAAATTTGCTTACTGTTAGTCCATACTTGTTTATTTCCGTCAGTTTTCGCTCCTATTAACTGAAGCTTTTCTTTCAAGTCTTTAACTTTCATCTTCACCAAACTTTTGTAAATAAAGTAGAACAAAATTCATAAACCGTAGGGGATGCCATCTGGCGGATAGATTTGGCATTTAAATCAACCTATTGTTGCTAGGAGACCAGAAACAGCTGCGATTTCTTTGGCTCAGGTCAAAAACTCTCACCGGTGAGAAGAATTAGCGCTTGGTCGGTCAGAAATCCCAGTGAGAAAACTGTGACGTAATTTTAACGTGGTCAGAAACTCGAGTTAGTGCTGCTATGCCTAACCGGTTAGTCTCACCGAGAAAAAGGCGGTTAGCCCAGTGAGAAATTACGTCATCATTCTCTCATCGGTGAGGGTTTTTGACCTTAGCCACAGAAACGTATAATATATATTTAGATTATTTGTACAGTTATGATTTAAGGAAGATATATTTTCCATTTTCATTTTGATATCTTTTAATGCAATTTTAAATATAATTTTTAAAGCAAAACTTTATACTTATATAATTAAAGTGTTTAAAGAATCATATGTAATCTTAATAAAAATCATATTTTAATTCCACAACTTAATGTTTCAATAAAATAATAATATCGGTGGAAGGATGGATCATAATACTGTTCCTATTAACTAAACAGGTGGTGGCCTTACAGTATAACAGAGGGACATCAGGAGTTCCTTGACAAAGCCGGGAATAAATAGCGAAAGTAGTTGGAACTCCTGATGTCCCTCTGTTATACTGTAAGGCCACCACCTGTTTAAATAATAATAAATATCTTAATACAAAAAAATTCAAAAGAACGCTATGATATACGTAAAATAGGGCTTTTTCACTACGCGTCTTCATGACGTCAATGCCGCCATACTGGATCACAAAAAAGTCGTTACTCTCTAGTTTCGCTTTCCCAATCATCGCATTCACTCAAGAAATCGGTTAAGCATTGTTGTTTGGAAGATTCGTATAATACGCTGACCTTGCCATAGCCAATAGCGCGCGAAAGCGTTTTTGTTATCTAACATGGCTGACCTGCTAACAATGATCCAAAACCTGATTATATGGTCACGTGCTGTAAAAGCTCTATTTGGGATAGGCTGCCATGCTTTTCACCTCTACCAGCTGTGTAAACAGAAACCATGCGAAGCGAAATCGAACGTTTTCGGTATTGCTTACTTAAAAATCCAGAGGGCGCCACTGAAAAAAAACTCACGCACGACTCATAGGAGTCGTCCATCCTGTTTCTTTCATCCAATGTCACCGGTGAGAGTTAGCGTTTGGTCGGGGAACGGTCATAAATCCCGGTGAGAAAACTGTGACGTCATTTTAACGCGGTCAGAAACACCAGTTAGTGCTGCTATGCCTAACCGGTGTGTCTAACCGTCCTCACCGAGAAAAAGACCGTTAGCCCAGTGAGAAATTACGTCATCATTCTCTCACCGGTGAGGGTTTTTGACCACAACCATAGTTACAAAAATAATGTTGGTATGATTATATGTCTATTTTCAGTAGCGCCTTTATCAGAAATTTATGAAGCGAAAGTACCTCTTTACAAAAACTGTTTTTAAAACTTCTCATTAAATTTTACTCCTTAAAGAGGCAGAGTTTCATTACTTTCTTTCTTAGGCATTGGATGACATATTTTTTGCGAAAATTTAGAGTCGTTTTTTTTAATTATTAAGTTGTATTATGAAGAAATCGGAAGATAAATATACGAGAATACGGCAAAATTTTCCAAAGACAGCCGAAAGGAATATACTAGGAGTAAAAAATCTATTGCGTATCAATGAAAATAAAATAAGAAATAAAAATCATGCAAGAAACGGCAAATTTATTAGTTTTTAAAATTAGCACCAACAAACTAAGCAAAATCAAGTCCAAAAGCTATCAAGTTTACTAATGCTGTTTTCCGTGCTACCCTGAAACGAATCGCAGGCCCAACTTGCTTTAGAATCTCCTTTAAGCAGCAGCTACACTGAAGCGTTGTGCTATTTCATATATGTAGGATATTGAATGTAAACAAAACTAACATATATTAGGTATCATCTGAAAATGCCACCTAAGCAAAGAAAGATTGCGATTATGGGATTTCGATCAGTAGGTAAGCCTGAAAGCATTCATTTAAATGCCAATAATTCAAACGATTTTGAAATAAAATGGGAGATTCATGTTTAGAAGCGTGTTGGGTTAATTAGGCTTAAAGTGCTATGGTTATGTAAAACGATTAACTTGAATAAAGTGATGTGATATGAAAACTAAAATTAGAATTTAAAAAATTAAAATTGTAATTTAGTCGTCCGGTGTCGAGCAAAAAATGTTTTTTCTTTTCCTCGGTGTTTCCGATAGTGTAATGAAGCGCAATTTTGTTTATAACGGGACACGTATGTTTTAAGTTGTTTCCTTGAAGTTTGATAATTAGAATTTGTTAAATAGGCTCATTATTCAGTACCCTCTATATTCTTTGTTTTGTGTAATCTGCATATCGTAGCTCTTTGCTTGTAGTTCAAGTGAAATTGCAAACGCATTAATGAGACAGTTTCTTAAACAGTGAGAATAAGTAATTTGAGCAAGCTGGTTTTAGCTTTTAAAAATGCAAGAAATCGGCTGACTGCGACCATCGAGATCAGGTCACAAACCCTAGGAATAAGCCCCCATGCTTAAAGTGCAAAGGAGAAAACTAGTACAAACCCCCAGAGCAGTATTGTTCCACTGGACCTAGAAATAGTAATAGATAGTCCTTTCAAAATGTTTCGCGAAAAAGTAATAGATTTCTGGCGACAGCTTTATTTTCATTGAAAATCTATGAAGGATTTATCACATGTGCAGGGTTCCCACATTCTGGAAAGTCAGGGAAGAAGGGCTATTTTTATGCATTTGTCAGGGAAATGAGACTCTTCCTGGGAAAAGTCAGGGAAATAGATTTTTATTTTATTTATTTCTTTATTTATTTATTTAATCAAGTTAAATTACAAATACGCCCAGCTGGGACCAGTATGGACTGACCGATGAGTTAGGTCCCAGCGGGCGCGACAATATATAAAATACAAGTACAAATTAGTTGGTGGTAATATATGAATATCTGTAAACCGTGGATAAACGTTAACCAACAACTAAATTAGTAAAATGGCAACAAAGATCACGTGACACATAACAATCGCAAACTGTAATGAAATTATCTGTAATTTTTTACAATATAATAAATTTACAATACTTATTTAAATAAATAATAATAATGGGCTAGCAGAAGTTACAGAAATTGATAATAGTGTCCAACGAGGCCAGTATGAAAAAAACCGACGAGTTAGGCCAAATGGGCACAAAGTAAATAATAAATTAACAAAGTGGTTAGTAAAACAATAAATAAAAACAAAACAAAAATTGCAAAAAAAACTTTAACAAACTTAAACAAATCAGATGGGACGTACAATTAAACCATAAAAAATCAGTTAATCAATCATAGGTATATAAAATAGCTAGTAAATTGTTAAGATAATCATGAGAACCGATAGCTGGAAAGACTAAAAAGTAATCAAAGAGAATGTAATTAAATACTAGGGTCTCATCCACGAGCAAAAATATTTATAAGAAAAATTTCAAATTAGGCGTCCCTAAGCAATAACACAGTGTACTAGCAGATAACCTTCGATTATAGTGGTATATGACAAAAGCAGAAATTGCGTAGTATTTTCCGGAACTGAGGGTAGGAGGTAAGCTCACGGATTTCCGAAGGTAAAAGAGTCCAGTATTTTAAACTGATGTGTGAAATGCATCGGTTGCGGAAACTCAGAATGGAAGTAGGAGGCCGTATCTCATTTGCAATACGTGTATTATAATTATGAATATCAAGATTACGATTAATCCTTATAGGAATTGATAACAATAGTATAGAGTTGGAGGTTTTATAAATAAAAGAACAGAGAGACAGAAAATAAATTTGATATATTGTAAGTATACATAAGGAAGCGAAATAGTGGGATTTGGAAAATGAACGGGGGAGGTGCAGAAGGGTCTGAAGAAACCATTTTTGTAACTTTAGAATTCTAACAAGATTAGTGGAGGAAGTAGAACCCCAAAACATTACACCATAACATAGGCCAGGATGAATCCAAGAATAGTACAATAAAATTAAAATATTAGTAGGAAGATAATGAAGTCTGGAAATAATGCCCTGTTTTTTATTAAGTTTAGTCAACAGATTATCAATATGGGCGTCCAGGACAAATCAGGTAATAGGGTTAAACCCAAATATGTAAAAATTGTAGTAGTGGAGATAATAGAGAGTCCATAGAATATTGGTGGTTACTGAGGTATATTGCGCTTATTCTGCTGATGAAAAAACATTACCTTAGTCTTATTAATATTAACAAATAATAAGTTTATACTAGACTGTTGTCTTAATTTCTCGAGCGCAATATTAAGAGCTGAGAGCAAGAGCGAAATATGATCAGATAACAATAAGGAAATATCATCTGCATATAAAATTGGTTTAAGAGTCGTAAAAATAGCAGGTACATTGTTCAAAAATAAATTAAAAAGCAGGGGAGAAAGAATCGACCCCTGCGGGACCCCATAATTTTTAATAAGAGTGGTCGAGTTTTCCCTAAGGTGGGAAAGATAGTATCTGCGATTAAATAGTAGGTTGGAAAGCCAGGAGAGAGGCAAAACCACGAATTCCGTAGAAGGCGTTAAGTTTGTACAATAACAGGTGGACAGGAACTGTATCAAAGGCTTTAGAAAAATCAATAAAGATAGAAGAGACATAGCCATCTCGGAGGAAAGGAATTTGAGTAAGTCATGACAAGCTGTTTCAACACTCCGATAAGGGGTGAACCCGTGCTGACATGAATTAAGAAAATTATGTTCATAGATAAAATGAGAAAACCTAATAAAGAAAAGCTTCTCAAATATTTTGGAAAATATTGGTAAGGCAGTAATGGGGCGGTAATTCTCAAATTGACTGGGGTCACCTTTCTTATAAACAGGAACCACACGTGATTTTACTGGAGACATTAAGTTATTTATCGAATAACTGATTAATCCTATTGATGTTTCCAGTTACGGACCAGGAGGCAAAAATTCTTGAACAAGCCATGTAATACTAATACTAATTTTATATAATGTGACAACTAATAATAATAATAATATTAAAATTGTGTCTGAAAAGCTGTTGTAGAGACATGTTTTTTTAATAACAATTACGATTTGGTCAGGGAAATGAGACTGTTGATATCAGGGATAGTCAGGGAAATGAGATATAGATTTTCTGTGGGAACCCTGCATGTGAAGAATGCTTTGAGCATATAATTATTTAAAGTAAAAATATATTAAAAACGTACAAATAAAGGCTGAATAATGCAATTAATTTCAAAAAATAGGCATTTCTTTAAAAAATCAAGAGTATTTAGAATTATTTAAATGGCCTGGTGTTCTTCTTCTCTATCTGTTTTTACAGGGTGTAATAGTCAAAGTGTTACAAACTTATAGTACTTACACAAGTGATCATAATAAGCATTTTATGTCCTATAAACATTAGTTCGGAAATACATTACAGAAGTGGACGTCGCTCATTCGCAGTGCTCACCATCGAACCCTGGTACCCACTCCACCTATGATCGAATAGTCTCAAGCAACGTGAGCAATCGTATACTTGCCAGACTTGTTGGACGATGCATCTCTGGACACCCGTCGCAACATGTGGTTTCAACATGATGGTGCGCCACTCCATTTCACGCACGCTATCCGGGACTATGTTGGCGAAATATTTGGTGAACGATGGATTGGGCGAGGGGGTCCAGTGGCATGGCCACCAAGATCACCGGATTTAAACCCACTGGACCTCTTTTTGTGGGGACATTTAAAGAGCATCGTTAATGAAACCCCGGTGGAGTCTGAAGCAGATCTTGTAGCACTGTTGGTGGCAGCCGCTGAAGACACTCTAGATGTGTACAGAGTGTCCAACAACATATGCCGCTACTCGACAGAGTGTACAACAACATACACCGCAGATGCCAAACATGCATTGAGTTTGGAGGCAGTCACTTTGGACTGCTACTGTAACTGCAGTGAAAGCTGCATGTGTTCACTGTTGTAACTCGTCAGTTATGCATTTCCGGACTAATGTTTATAGGACATAAAATGCTTATTATGATCACTTGTATAAGTACTATAAGTTTGTAACACTTTGACTGTTACACCCTGTATATGAGAATGCAAACCTTTTAGCATCATTGTATTTGGTTGGAATTTTGTAGTTAAAACATTTGCTTGATACAAATAATCCTATTTTTTTTTTTTTTTTTATTTTTATTTATTTATTTTTTTTTTTTTTTTAGTAGAATAGGATATTCTTTTGTTAAGCAAATAATTCTTTTGTTAAGCATATTTCTAAGGTCTGTTTTGATAAGATGGAGTTGAGAAAGCACTGCAGTAGAGTGAGGCTAAGACAGCAAAGCCTAAAGAAATTTGTTAAGAATTGGATAAGAGAAGATAATAATTAAACTGAAGAAATTCTTCAAATAAATCATAATTACAATTAGAAAAGGGAAGGAAACATTCTGTGCACTGGACTCGGCTCCGAGAAGGGGTTTCCGAATGTCTGCGATGATAAACTTCCACTTACAGGTCCGACCCAAAAAGTTTCGTTCCGCATACGTCTTTATCAGCGTGTCGTTCGCGGCAACGAGCTGCACCAAGTTGTCTGTGGTCATGGCCTGTTTTTCATTGTCGGAGGCGGGGAAAATGGAACGAAACGCACCTGTGTCGACCAGGAATCGTAATTTAGAGATGCTGTCTTGAATGTAAAGTCCTTTCTTAGAGTGATCGGCGCTGTCGACCTCCGTGGCTTGCTGTGTCGTCGTTTCGAGGTTGGCCACGCTTCCTATGCGCGGCCAAATTTCACATTTTTTGATCGCCATTTGCATCCCTGGACGCATGTTCGTGCCGAATTGCTTGTGGTAACTGCAAATTCCAGACTGTGTGATGAATCCGCGACGTGGTTGTCGCTTCTTTTCTTCCAGTGTGGGCCTCCGATGCGGTGCTCTTACAACTGCTACATGGTCAGTGTCTTCGTCGGAGTCCTGTGAAACTGCCGAGACAATGCTCGTTGTGCATTTGGCTATACAATGGGCCACCATTAAAGCATCGGCTTTGTTTATCAGATCATCTACGGAGGTTTCTTCAGTTTCATGAAGCAGCAATCGTATGTCACCCGGAAGACATTGCAACCATATCTCTTTTTTTAAATCAACTTCCCCGGGTTTGTCGGTGTTGGGGTTTGAGGATGGTAGGCGGGACAATGATAATATTTCGTGCCATATCTGCTTGGCCGTACGATCGCCAGCTGGTTGCAATGGCATGGCGAGGATACGTCTGGCCCGCTCTGATGGCGATGGAGAGAATTCATTTAGCAAATATGTTCGTATGGGATCTCCTCTTCTTGACTTTCGATCCAAGGTGCGATGTGGCGGAACACGTGGTCGGGTAGGGCTTCCTTCACAAGGTCTGCTTTAGTGGCAGTCCAGGATATGCGTCTTAGGCGAAACTGTACTTCGGCTCGGTGGAACCATAATATTGTTTCAGCAGGTGAGAATGGCGATAGTTTTAGGGTACAGGTGTTGGCTTCTGTGAGTTCGGGTACTGTAGGCATGTTATCGGGTTTTGCAAGCACGTTGTCGGGCATAATGGATGCCGGGTCACCAGTTGTTACGGATAGAGACAAAGAGACTTACGCATACGGTGTCGATCAAGAACTGAACTTTTTATGTCCGAAATTATATTTAAGCTTATGAAATAATCAACCAATCAGAACAGTGGTACATAGGTAGCGCTCATTGGTTCTGTCTGTCTGTCCTTAACTGGCCAATCTAGAGCGGCCGCTACATACTACAGAGCATTTCACAATCCTAACTGTACATTTAAAATGCTAATATTGCCATAATTAAGGATAAAACATTAAAAAGGTATATTCTCGGTTTAAAATAAGCTATTTTTTATTTATTTTCAAATTAATTTGCGATAACGATTTAACGAAGGTTTCATTATAACGAAGTAAACCGGTGGTCCATTGAACTTCTTTATAACGGGATTCGACTGTATTGGTATATTAGAGTGCATTATACAGTATATTAATTTGCATTTTTTCACAATTTTCCATCCACTTTTACGTCGCCAAAAGCTAACCAGGGGATAAAACGAGCTTCGATCTGACGAATTTCAAACGAAAATAGCATATAACATCATACAGTTTATATGAGGGTGAATCAAAAAGTAAGTTACACTCTGAAACAGTAAAAACAGATATAAGTTAAGATCCTATAAACACCTTCTGAGGAAACGTGCACCATTTATTTTACTTTTCTACATAATCACCCAACAATTGTAAACACTTGTCTGAACGTGAAATTAACTTTTCCATGCCGCTGTGTTAAAAATCCACTTCAGCGTTTCTCAACCATGTCAGCACTGCGTCTTTGACGTCGCTAAGCGTTCTGGCAATTTCTTTAATTCTGATTTGTCGATTGTCCAGAATCATCTCATTAACACTGGCAATGTGCTTGGAGGTGTTGGACGTGGATGGTCTTCCGGCGTGTTATTCGTTCATCAAATCTGAGACCTGTTTTCGAACTGCTGGCACCACTTCACAATTGCAGGACACGAAATCACATTATTCCCGTAGACACTGCAAATTTCCTTATGGATTTCAGTGCAATTTAAGGCTTTCGCCCACAAAAAACAGATTGTTCTGCTAATCCCCATCTTGGAATGTACAACTAGTTGCTATGCCATGACAACAATGCTCTTGCATATGCAGTAAACACGTGAACACGTGGGATCATGCCACGTTGCAATTATAGACATACAGGCAACATCCTTAAAAACGGTGAATGATGTCTGCGCTCTTCGACCACAGGTGTTGCTGAGTGTAACTTACTTTTTGATTCACCTTCGTAAAATGTACATTATATTATTTTGCTTTTTTTCCTCTCAATTCCTCATCCAATTTTCCATCGCCAAAAGCTAACTTGGAGGGGGGCGATTTCAAATTAACTTCGATCTGACAAATTTCAAACCAAACTAGCATATAATATTTTATATACTGGCATATTACAATACATTATATGTATATATAATATACAGTATATTAATTCCCCCCCCCCCTGGGTGTGGGGGGGGGGGGGGGGGGGGAGGGGGGGGTGTCCAAAAACAAGATGGCGACGCCTCAGTGAGAGGCACGGGGAGAACC